>JAEANM010011096.1:0-15452 GCA_017656035.1 Myanophis thanlyinensis
GTTGCGTAAGCATTTTACTGCATATCGTACCATGTATGACTGTGTATGTGACCAATAAAATTTGAATTTGAATTTGAATATATATAATAAACTCATTTTTCTAAAGTTCAGGACATGGCAGTCTATATGCCAGGAAAATGCATAATCTATATAAAACTCCTCTACTTAATGGGGTAGGGAACCATAATGATGATTTCATATTCTTCCTCTAGGAAGTTGCCTGCAACCTGGTACTTGGACTTTATAATGCAGACTTTAGGTTTTGCTTTTTTTTCTCCAACTAGTTTCATGTGTGTGTTTGCTAGTATGTTTCGTGTGTTCCCTTTAGTGACATTAAAAACAAGCTTCTTATAGCAGCTTCAAGTTCATGTGCAGAGAACATGAATTGCAAATTTTTTGCCCTTCCTTTTTCCACAGTTGGACACGAGTTTATACTTTGATATTATATGGAGAAGGGGAAAAGATGTGACTCTGCTTGGGGAGAGGGGAAATATAGACTCACTAATGAGCGTTAAATTACAGTTATTGCTTAAGAAAGTGTGCATAGTTGCTGTTATAAAAATCTAGGCCCTTTGTAAGAAATAGTCTTGGAGAAACAGAAAAAAGAAGAGAGTGAAAAGGTGAAACAAAATGCCAATGTTATGTGCAAATAAATGTTGGGATATGTAAGGAAGTGATGATATAGGAACAAGGATAGACAATGAATGATGAATCCAAATCAGGAATATAAATTTCATTTATGGTGGATAGTTGATTTGATTTATGGTAAAAGGAAAACAACCTTTACTCCAGCACACTATTCTAGCCACATCCAAATAATTTCTTTGGGCAGGGATGCACATATCCTACCCAAGTAATAAAACAATCCTTCCAAGTCCTGCTGTGTTATATCATGGTAGTGTGTCTGTGTGTGTCTTCTTGGGAGGAATGAGCAATGATGGTCAAGCATACAATATATAATCCCAGTGAGTCACCCAAGGCCTGAAGGTTATTCCAGCCACCCAGCTAAAGCAAGCAGGCAGCTGTATTGGGCAGCAGCAGTATAGGAAGGTGCTGGAGGTGGATGATCACTTTTGTGACAATGACAAAAGGTACCAATTCATACTGTGTGGGAGAAGGTAACAATAAACCACTTCTGTAGTTTCATCAGGAAAACCATATGAATAAAAAAAAAAACACTCATGAAAAAAATATATCCATCTATGTGGTTAAAGGACTTGATAATGATTTGATGACACATAATCAATCAATACAACAGTGATTTCTCACTGTGTTATCCTGGTTTTATTCTTTCCTTTTTCCTTTCCAGTGCAGCTTAATGAAATTTTGTTTTATTTCAAGATGGTTGGCAATAGTGATTATAGCCGGGGACCATGAGTTCTAGTCCTGCCTTAAGCACAAAGCCAACTTGGGTAGTTTGGGGCCAGTTACTACGTTTCAGCCCTAGCAAGTCAGCAATGGCACATCACTTCCAAAAATGTTGCCAGGATAACTACAGAGACTTATTCATGCCATCATTAGGAAATGAGATTGATTTAAAGTCACAACTGATACATTAAAACTTGTAGTAAACATCACTCTACATTGCCTTAGTTCCCATGTTTACAGCATTATCTTATATTTTACAATCCATCTGCACAATGAAAAATCAAAAGTATTTTTTTTACTCTGGCTAAACTTTTTTTGATTAGTCCATAACTGTCTGGGCAGACAGACATACACAAAATAGATTCATTTATCATTCAGAAGTAAAAAATAATAATGGCAAAAAGGAGGGGGGAATATAAATTTCATGTAATTACTTCTGATTGATGAATCAAGATAGGACCTAGGAGTGAATCAATCCCTATCAGCCATTCTTTCTTTCCATACTCCATAGAAGTTGTCGAGCTCTCTAAAAACCTCTAAAAACCCTAAAGGAGCAGAAAATGATATATGACTCTTTCTGAGCTGAAATATCATCACAGGAATTGGACTTCAACGCTCAGAAATTAGATTTTGCTGAAGCTGATGCTCCCTTTGAGCTGATGTCAGCAGCTTTAGCTGTAATGGAAGGAGACTCTAATTCCTGGATACAGAAGTCCTTAAACCAAATCCTCTGAAAGAAAGCCAGCAGTTTTAATGGGACTACTTCAGACTAAGTGCATTGGTAATTGAATCTTCCAAATTATTTTATTAACAGATCAGAAGGATAAACTGCCAAACTTGAATAGAAGCTGTGGAATGCCTGGTGCTCTCTGAGCATGATAATTTGTTTGCAGATGTTTCATTTCCCAATTAGATAACATCATCAAGGGGACTGTGGGGTTTTCTCCCTGTTTATATTCAACAGTTTGCTCTGCTAGTATTGGTGTGGGTACGTATGTGTGCGTATTTCTCCTTAGCAGTGAACTATCAAATAACTATAATGAGTAACTATAAGTACAATGATTAAATATAACTCTTTCTCTGATTGAAGATTCTGTATCTCTACTTGATTTGGTTGACCCAAAGGTGCTTTTTCAAGAGGCAACTGGATTTTCTGGTTTTTGTTTTAAGGCATTTTGCTTCTCATCCAAGAAGCTTGTACAGCTCTGACTGGATGGTGGAGAATGGAAGGATTTATACTCCTTGCAGACAGTTGATCATTTGCATTCTTTTAGCAGCTCTGCAAATGACCAGCTGTCTGCAAGGAGTATAAATCCTTCCATTCTCCACCATCCAGTCAGAGCTGAAGAAGAAGCTTCTTCGATGAGAAGCAAAACATCTTCAAAGAAAAACCAGAAAATCCAGTTGCCTTTTGAAAAAAGCACCTTTGGGACAACCATGACCTGGATGACTGAGACATTGATTTGGCTGATGTTATTTTACCACTGAAATTGTGTTTTGTATTGTTTCTTATAGTTGCTCATTATAATGAACTGCTAAGGAAAAAACCACACCTCTACAAAACTGCCAGGGTTAGATACTGCATATAAAAGGGAACAAACCCCACACTTAGTTGATGATGATGTTACCTAATTAGATAATGAAATGTCTGCAAAGAAACAACCAAGCTCAGAAAGCACAAAGCATGTCAGCTCTGTGCTACATATATTCTCTTATGTTGGAATAAAAGCATTTCCATTAAGGGAAAAGAAAACAACCTTGTAACCAATTTTATTTCTGTCAGATATGACTTTCATTAGCAATTGTGACTAATATAGGAATAAGAAATTGCAAGATAATCAATGCTAGAACATTGAATTAAAGTTTTACCAATTTCTCAAAAGTTCATTGGTAGGAATAATCTTATTTTTAAACATCTATCTATTCAATACAACTTACAAACTGTAGGTTAACTAAGGTAGCAATGTATAAGTCTTTGGAATAAGTAAAAGACGAAGACATGGATGTTTGCATCCTGCAGGAAGCTTAAAAATTGACCCATGAATCTTCTATGAAATCTCTGACAGTGGAGACAGACCAAAGCATCTAATATGATGATATTACAGGGGAAAAGATTGGGTCCCACTACCACAGAGTATCTTATTGCTCAGTTCAACTGGCAGCACCCAGTCAATCTTGATTGAACTCGAATATCAAATCAGGTTTGGACGTAATTTATGCAGGGATGAAAGACCACTGAGAAAGAGCTAAGCTAGACTAATAAGGCAAAGAAGAAGCACAGAAGAAGGCCAAGCACTTTTGTATTATAGCTAAGAAAACAGAACATGCACATGTAATCAACAGAAATCAAGCTCCACCTGAGAGTGTTCACTTTTTCATTGAGCATATTTATCTAATGATCTCCTAAGTGGAATTAGTATCAATCTTTTAAATGTAAAACATTTAACGTATACATTTTGGTGGTAGAATTTTAAGGTTGTATCATCAGTTTATTAGATCATTGTACTAAACCTAAAGAATGACTGGATTTCAACCATCTTCAAATCTTGAAGGTTTAAAAATGGTGATTACTTACACCACAATAAATGGAGTTTAATCTATGATTGACAGTGAATTAAAGAGCCTTGTTGCTCTGATCCAAGCTTCTCTGTCTCTATTTGATTTTGTTGCTATTGTTTTACCACTGAAGTTGTTTCATATAATCTTATAGTTACTCATTGCAATGAAGATTTTTCAAAGCTGATCTGCTTTGGATTAATACTTCTGCCAGCACTTCTGGGGCTAAATTAAAATAAAATAGTCAAGATTTTGATTTTTTAAATTTAGAATATAGTAATTTACAGAAAATTAAAGGCGTATGGTCTAAATCCACTTCTTCAAACCCAACATACATTTGTCCAAATGTTATGGCTAATTAAGTGGTCAAGACAATAACAACTGTTTGCAGTTTGAACCCAATGTATGTATGTATGTATGTATGTATTTAAAAAAAATAAATAAGAATGCTGCAATTGGTTTTTCTGTCCCATTGCAAATATAGCCATATGTATTTATTAATTCAACTTACCTTATTTATGTTGATAGAAACCCCTTAGTTATTATAATGTGTGTATACCTTCCTATCAGTAATAGATGTTTGGACAATTGGAAAATGTGATGTTTTCCTTTCTTTGCTTTTCTATTCTTTCTTCTATTCTTTCAGACTTATTTAGGACATGCATAATCAAGATAATAGCAGTCTAGTAACTTTTTGTCTCCCCTGTTTCAATGTGATAATAATACACCTCAATCAGTTGTTGCCTGATAATTTGATGTCACCATGAAATGCTCTAATATAAGGCTGAAGAAACTAAGGGCTGCATGAGGCAGCAAATAACTTTTTCTTTGAGTGTAATGCCCCGTATAAATCATTTTCCATCAAAGATTTTATGAGTCTTCAGAGATTTGTCCAAATCCTGATTGCTTTGATGCCAGATAATTAAGAATAAGTCAGGCCACTCTACAGTAAGAAATAATCATTGTTGTGAAACATTGACAAAATAGCTATATCTTTTTAAAAATTGATAATAAACTCCAAAAGCCACCTACCCTGTTCTGATTTCTCAGTTAGTAAATAAGGATAAAAATGGTTGAAAACAAGGGTTGTACAGAGGAATCCCACAGGTTACAAAGTCATTCCAGTGTCTGGAATATGATATGCTGATTTGTGGCTTCGCATCTTATGGATTGTAAATTGAGTTTTAAGGTTGTATAAGCCTGGTAAATGGTGGTTTGCTTTACAAACTGTAGTATAAACAGTCAAGTTGGCCTGGGTTAAGAGATAAAGTGGCAAACCTCCCTTTAAATCCTTGAAGTCATCTCTCTATGGTTCCTAAGTTTGAAGTGAGTCCTTCAACAGGTTGTAAACATGCTGCAGCTTTTAAATGTGCTCTTAATGTAGCATGAGATTTGGAATCAATATATTTATAGAATTATAGCAAGAGATAAGTACATGAGTGAACTAAGGAAACGCATGGGAATTTTCCCAACATAAAATTGTATCTCACTAGCATCTATGATACTGAGCTGGACTGAAATATAAAAAAAAAAAAGCTAAAAGAAACGAGCATATTGAATCAATAATGCATTCCTGCTTTGTTTGTTTATTTGTTTGTCTGACATAGTATCAGTAGAGATGTTTATGACCAACGACTGGATGTTTGTGATTTATGCTAGACTGCTATCCACTGAATAGCTTTGGGGACAGGTTCGTGGCAATTCTTGCTACATCCCACATAAAAAATATACCCTTAAACAATTGGAGGAATAGAACTGAGGGCATGAATAGATAATGCTGAGATAAACAGCCAGAAAAGATAGAAAATACTGCAACCGACCTTAGCAGATTATATTTAATAAATTATAAATAGTGAAGAAAATCAATTGTAATTCTACTTACAGTTTACAGAGAATGAGCAATAATTATTAGACGCTAAGAATTGTCTCAGAGTATCTAAAGTTGGGATGATTAATAAAAATAAGAAAAATAATTTTGTTTGTTTTTTCTTGAAGACCTGAAAAAAAAAAAGGATATATTCCCACTTTAATTTTTCTGGTGTATTTTCCAGGCCGCTGTATTTCTAGAACATCCTGTGAATTCACAAAATGGATAAAGCATGTAACACGACAGCAGTTCTCCTTGAAATCATGCACAAGTCCGTGTGAGGGTCAAGCACATGAATAAAGGAGAACCCTCTCTCAAAAAAATGGAAGATCACCCCTCCCCCCACAAAATGAGACCAAGCTGCTACACCTACATGAGATCTTTGGACTGCAAAGAGCTGATCAGTTTCTTTGCCTAAAAGGGGATAATGGTGGCCAAAGTGCTGCCTGAATTTCTAACCTGTAGACCTCAGAATCCTGAAACCAACCCTCAAGTTCCTTTTTCTCTGCTGTTGGGCTTTTTCTGGTGCTGTAAACAGTTTTTACATTACTGTAATTCTCATGAATATCAATAATACTTTCTGCCAATCTAGAAGTTAAGATTGAGCAAATTAAGTTAAGTTAAGGTTGGGCAAATTCAGGTGTACACATCATGCACACATGCATGAAGTAATCCTCAACTTATGACCACAATTGAGCCCAATGTTTTTGTTGCTAAGTAACACAGTGGTTAAATTAATTTTGCCCAATTTGACAACCTTTCTTGCCACAGTTGTTAAGTGAACCACTTCAGTTGTTAAGTTAATAACGCGGTTGTTAAATGAATCTGGCTTTCCCATTGACTTTACTTGTCAAAAAGTTGCAAAAGTGATCCTGAGTTGCTGCGACCATCATAAGTATGACTCAGTTTCCCAGCATCTGAATTTTGATCATGTGGCCATAGGGATGCTGCAATGGTCATAAGTGTGAAAAATAGTCATAAGTCCCTTTTTTCAGTGTCGTTGTAACTTCCAATGATCACTAAATGAACTTTGGAAGTTAAGGACTACCTGTATTAAATATATGCATAACAATTTTTCTAACAATGAACAATGCCCTCTTTTCACCAGTTTTGGAATAACCAGATGCGTCATCAACAAGGCTATGAAGGTTGGAGATTTCTGTCCTGGTTAATCAGCCATGGACTTTGCTCTATTCCTTTCCAAATCTTACTGAGTTTTCCCATTCTTTTTTCAATGTCAGCATTCTACTTTATCCTTCCCTGAAAATCTCTGTCTCTCTCTTTTAGGGAATATTATTCTGGGAGTCCTGGGTTGGTCCTCACATTTCTTGATGTGTCGTCCTTTTCACTTTGTTTGAATGTTCTGTATAAGCAATGGCCTTCACTGTCTGAATTCTGGAAAGAAAGGGACGTTATAGAAATATAGTCCTGCTATTCATCACTAATTAGTGATTCCTATATACTAGAAATAAAGTTCTTCCTTGCTGAGGTTTGTCTGTCATATGAAGAAACTTAAAAAACCTCCTGATATAGCTTTCACAGTCATCTTCACATCATTTTGATTAGATGATCCAGTTCATACCAACCTCCGCAGGGACCTCTTGACCTTACCTGCCTCTCTTTTCCACTCACATTCATCTGAGCCCCTGATGCTCCTAAAGCTCACTCCTCTATGACTAGTTACCCAGGCATGCTCTGATTTGTACTAGGCTCTGACTTGTTCCGATGAATTAAGTGCTCAAGCAAAGTTGTCTAGCTAATAGGTTGTGTGTGTGGAGCAAAAGCAGGCACAGCACTTCCTTACCCTGACAACTTATTCCTGATTTTAATAAGTTTGCCCAACCCTGCTCTCCCCTCCTTCTTCAATACTGCACTTTCACTTACACTTATTGGAAAAAATAATTGGATGGATTGAAGCGCAGCACCATTTTACTTAACAGATAAGAAATTTCATATCTTCCCTGATTAGGAGCTGTGAGATACCAGTTCTTCATAGCCAGCAGCACAGGCAATTTCATTTCACTTCTGCTGATATGTGGAAAAGTTGGTAGACTGCGTGTGCAACCATGATGCTTTAATATCCTGCCCCCTAAGTTGACATCTTCCATAATAACAATCACTCATTTTAGGCGTGTCCATTTGCTTCAGCAAGATCTTCAGCAGGCAATCGATGCAAGCTTTCTTTTGACTTACATAGCAGATTCAAGGGGCCTGATTCTAAATGAGACCATAGAGATAAGCGACTAAGGCAGATTTGACTGTTCCATCACCATCACTTGTGACGGTGACAGAACAGTCAAAACTGCCTTAGTGCTATGTGCTGATTTCACACCAAACCAAGATCCTTTATATCAAGTTTTAGTGCTGGAAATTACAGCTAAATCATATGATAATTTGACTCTAATTTGACTCTAAAATGTGGTATGTTTACAATCTTCCCCTTCTTACATTATTTGCAGATATTATATCATACACAGACTGAATATGCATAGTGAGGGGAAGTCTCTTTGTATTTCTTCTGTGGACTTCCAACAGTCCACAACTGATAACCCTTGGAGAGTGTTGTGGTGGTGAGAGACAGATTTTAATATTGAGTTCAGTACGTAATGTATCTCCTCTGTACATTTCTTTGTGTCTTTTGGGTGTACCACTATTCCTTTAGAAAATAATCTATTGCAGAAGATATATATAGCATCAGTAGTTATATTTACATCAGAGGGACTTTTTAGGCAGAAGAATGCCTCTAATGTATAAAATACATGTTTCTCATACTACTAAATAATTGAAACAAGAATAGGCCTCCAAAACCCAAAGTAAATTCCAGGCTTGCTGTTATGAATTTTAAAAATGTACTGTGCTTTTACCATTCTTAAACAAGAATGATAGTAAGTATCTATACCACTAATACAACAGTTTAGTATGTCAGATTAAATGCCTGAAAAATGGTCACAAATTACAAGATAAGAAAACAAAGTCTTTATCATGATTATGGTTTCCTATGTGATAGATGAACTTTTGAGTTACACTAAAATATTTTCCCAGGCTGAATGCAATTAAAACAAGGGAAATAAATATTGTAGGAGAGGACATAAAAATTAGCCTTGTTGCAGTCTGCTTCAGTATGAAGGTAACTGTAGAAAAAGTTCCTACAAACTAATTAAAAACTAATTTATATTTCTTAGTATTTCTGTAGAGCTTGTTTTCCCAAATCAGGGCAGCTGTCCAACCTCTTTACATAAGAGATTAATAAATTTGCAATAAAGTGATAAGGTAGTACTACAGTCATTTGGATTAAAATGTTCAATTATTGTTACACTACAACAGTGTTTTTCAACCTTGGCAACTTGTGAAGACTTCAACTCCCAGAATTCCCCAGTCAAGGGAATTTTGGAAGATGAAACCCACGCATCTTAAAGATGTCAAGGTTGAATTACACTGCACTAGAGCACGCTGAGCCAAAGAAGCTGATTAGGGCAATAATCCAATTCATGTCTGCTTAAATAAGTCCCACTAATTTTAGCAGAGTTTACTCCCAAATACGTTTGATGATAAACAACCACAGCAACCACAGCAACAAATTTAAAACGCACCACTGTCTAGCATCCATATTTTTAATTTATTCAAGGAAAGGATTTTAGTTTTTTGAATCAGAATCCCTTCTAGCCACCATTGGAACACCTTAGATAGCAGATCCATTATGAAGATATCCAAAAGTCCAAGATGTCCAGAGCTTTTTGCTTAAAAACTGCAAATATTTATTTTGTGAATAATTGAACCAGATCAAGCCCAGCACTTTAGTTCTTAAGAGTTATTGTTACCCTCACATTATGGGGCAAGTTGATGGCAACTAGGGGTAGGGTCATCAAGCCCTTTCATCATAACTCCTGTATAAAGCTTCTAGGGTCAGGATCTAGGAAGAAACAAGAGGGAGGAATATAAAGAGTCCTATAGGAGGTAAATAGTTTCTTCACAGCAATCCTCTTTTTCAGGGATGATTGCATATTATGTTTAAAAAACACACTCAAGAAGACAGCCATGATAGTGCAAATGAAGCTCCACCCATTCCCCCCCAAATTGGACATCAAAACTTGCTATTCTGACTTTAAGACTACATCTTGCAGACACCTTTGTTCCTTTCATAAATATAAGAACAGTACAGGAATGCGAATAACAGTATAAAAATGTTTTTTACCCCCTGCTTTCCCCAACAGGAGTCTGAAAAGCTCTGCAAGTGAAGAACAACATTTTGGTTAATGCAGTTGATCAAAATGACTGCATTTGTTTCCTTTTTTCATTGCTCAGAGTACCTTTACTTCCTAATGTCTATGTAGCACCTTTCAGCATTTCTATATAACTTTACTTTTTTTTTTTAAGGCCAGAAAATGAAAGAAGAGCAAGTCAGGAAGTTAAGCAGGCAGCTTCCAATACTTCTGTTCCTTCCTGAAACAATGCATGCACTGCTGAATGTTTTAACTTTTAGAAGCTTGTCTGGATTTTCTTTCCGAGGCAAACCCATGCTTCCACTATAAATGAAGTTGCCAGATCCAGTTCTTTTACGCATCTCCCTTCAAAACCCTAAAGCAATAGTTTCCATAACTCACCAGAGTTTGGGAAAAGGAAATCACATTAGCATCACTCAAGCAAATTTTAACCTGCAAAAATCCTAAAAGAAGCCAGAAGGTAATCTCTGCCCTCTTAGTTACACCTCCCATGGGACCAGCACTACATGTCTCACAAAAAACACTGTTAATAGGTCCTTGCAAGGCAGAATTGGGAGGTAGATTTGTAAATATAGAGAAGGAAACAGCTGAGCTAGTCATCTGAGAGTTGCTAAAATTGCTGCATTACGAAATGTTTCACGCATAATGTAAGACCGATCTGAGACTTCTGAGCCATCTGATCCTGACACACTGATTGTATTCAAGCATATAGCTGAACATTTACAACATCCATGGCACAGATTTAAGAAATAAAGAGATTAAAAGCCATTTCAAAGGTAATGGTATGATAATGATAATTTGTGACTTTATGGAAGATGCTTTTTGTATTGTATAGCAGAGGCAGGGGAAAAAATCCTGCAGGCTCTTTGTGGTATAATTATTACTTTGCTAGCATCATTACAACTGACCCTGGAAAATAATTAATGCACCAGATCACATCTTCTTGTGAAGAGAGTCAGAGGTAACCATTTGAAAATCCTTTGCTTGCCAGGTCACTACCACTTGAGCGCAACAATTAGAGTGACTTGCAAAATATTTATCCTTTCCATGATGAGAACACAATGCCATCAGCTAGTTATGGTAATGAAGTCAGTATCTGCAAAACTTCTAAGGAGTTCAACAGCTGCTTTGTAATAGCAACAGAGTAGCAGACACATTATTGGATGAAATGCTGTTTTAGATATATTGAGTAGCACAAAGTTAATAGAGGCTGGTTGGGAAAAAAATAGCCTTGAATGACAGAGACTTTATTCATTCTGTAGCCAGAAAGAATAGGTTTGGATGTCTATGCTGTGTGTATCTCTGAATGTTGTGTCCTACATGTTGAAACCTAAAACCTTGTAATATGCTCTCAAACTTGCAGCTGAAACAAAAATAGTAAGCCCAAATTGCTACCCACATTTGCTGGCTACTCCTTATCGTAGTGTTCTCTCTCTCTCTCTCTCTCTCTCCCTCCCCACCCCACCTCACCCCCAACAATATCTAGGTGTACTTGAGGAATCAACAAACATTTCCAGGCATCCTGCAAATTCATCTAGTGATTTGGCCACTAAAAATGACTGAAATCTCACACCAGACTTCCAAAATCTATGTGAAATTTTAGAACACCTCACCAAATTTTAGAGCATTACCATCTTCTGTTCCAATGAGATTATGAGTCTTTGCTTCTCTTTCGTATACTGTCTTTTGCTGGCTGAGGGATTCTGGGAGTTGAAGTCCACAAGTCACAAAATTGCCAAGTTTGAAGACCCCTGTATCTAGAGTTTTTCAACAGAGACCAAGAGATTCATTGAAGGCAGTCCAGTAATACTGGCTAGGGATTCTGGAAGTTGTAATCCAAACATGCAGAGGGCACTTGGTTGGGGAATTAATGGCAACTAAGATGGAGAGAAAGGGTCTTCCACAGGAAGGGTCTATTACAATCTCATCCCATAAATTCTGTGCGAGCAGAATTTAAATTCTCTCTGCCTTGCCATTTTTATTTTTATTTTTTATTTTTGCTTTCTACGAACATAATGCTTGACTTCTGGGGACTGAGAAATGTGATTCTCTTGCAAATCTTCTCCCTCAAAAGCTTGAGGTTGGAACCAAAATGATCTGAGCTGAGCTGCACTGTTTATGAAAGAAAACAGAGGGAATTTCATTGTGCTGATATATAAAACTGATGTTGAATTTCCTAAATCAATAGCAGCATCACCTTCTAAGATGTTCCAGAAGAGCCTGTAATGATTTTTAATCTATTCTAAATGTCAGAACAAACAACATTTATTCGCAAAGCCTTCACTTGCTGGAAGCATAAAGATGAGTAGGCAGCCACCTTCCCTCCCAGCTACCTACTTATGATTTATTCTGTATCAGGTTTTGAAATTGCAAAGCATTGCACCAGTACACAAGAGGGGGGGGGGAGTGATTATTTAAAATTCATAAAATGCCATCTGCATCAGCATGGCCCAATAAAATCCCTCCCTGCTGATTAAAAAAAATCATTTTAATCAATCCAAATATCAGGTAAGTCCAACTTTAGTGATATGGTTTCTTTCACATTTTGGAATCACCTTTTGCATCTAATTTCTACAGTGTGTGAATAGGGCAATGGGTGGATATTAGGATTCAAGCAATGGAAGAGAAGATCTCAAATACAGTAGTACTTCCCGCCTAGGTATAAAAAGAGTGGGAAGTCACACAGGCATATCTCTCGTTTTCACCCCTATCATTCCCTCCCCCTTGGTACAACCGCAGACAATGGGTTTTATCACACGGCAATTTTCTTGTGCCTCTGCTGTTGCTGTACACTACATTATGCAATCAACAGGAAGTTGGAGTTAGCATTTGCAAAGTCCTAAAAGTTCTCTTCCTTAACACTCCTTGGAAACCAGGATGCCCCCCCCCCCCACTTTCTATGCTTCTGCTGGAGATGGGGCTATTCCTGCTGTGGGGTTATTTTGTTTCTGTGGGCATTTTATGACTCATTGGGCAAACTGTCCCTAGTTCCTATTCTGATTTATTTAGGCCAGTGTTTCTCAACCTTGCCAACTTTAAGATGTGTGGACTTTAACTCCCGTCAATTCTTGGAGTTGAAATCCATACATCTTAAAGTTAGCAAAAACAAAGTGGGGAGATTGTGGAGTGGTTTTAAAGTGCATTGCGATATGGTTGCTGTTGTAGTGTGGAAAGGACAGAAACCAGTATGTCATCTACTTTTTTTCTGTTTGATCCCTTTCTAGCTATGAAGCAGTGGTAGAACTCAACCAGTTTTACTACCGGTTTGGTGTGTGCACGCTTTGCTACCGGTTCTGCTATGCAGCTTCTAAAACACAATTTTTACCATTCCAGAGGCAGCCCAGATAATTGAGAAGTCTGCAGAGGCCCACAAAGCAGCTGTTCCAAGTGATTTAGGTGAGTAAAAAAGAAAAAAACAACCGACGGGGACATAGGATAGAAAAGGGCAAGAGCAAGTGGGCGGGACCAAACTTCAACACCACTACCAGTTCAGTAGAACCAGTGCGTCCAGGCTGAATTTCACCACTGCTATAAAGTCCTTAGTTAATAGGCCAAATATGTTACCAGAACCTTTGTTTTATATATATTGAGGAGACAGGTGCAGTGTGTGTGAGGGGGGGGGGGAACATGCATCCCATTTGTATAGGGAGAACAATTCATAAAGACCCAGAGTCTCATTCTGATTGTAGTTTTTTTAATTACTAAAATCTATTTAGCTGGGTCAGTTTAGTGGTTGACTAAAGGTCACTTGCCTGGTGGCTATCCTATGTTAATGTCTTGTGGCTTTTTGCTGGGGATGACAGGATGGGGGTTGAAATCCAGTTCATTTGGGTAGCATCATGCTGAGAATAGTTCAACTACTAGAGGCAACAAACGAAGCTGGAAAAATGTAGCCTAAAGACATTGTAGAGTTATCTTCATATACTAGCCTAATTGTTTTATTCAGTTTCAGTACAGTAATACATTTTCTCATTGCTCTTCCTTCATTTCTGAGTAAATAATCCTTCTGACTGAAGTAATTGGATAGCTTATGCAAATCAGTCAATCAAATTGTTAGAAACAGTTTAAAACTTTGGTCAGCAATTTTTCCTACTCGTCCTAGCATACATCCTGAATATATATGTGCACTGCATGTAACTCTTCTAGTTAGTGGGACATAGCCAATGATATTGGCTTTCAAAAATAGTCTCTAGATTAATTATTTCGGTTTCCATAGAACAGCAGGATCATGCTTGGAATAAAATTGAGTTTTGATTGTACTATCACCATAGAGGCTAATGTGTGCTCAAACTGCTTGGTAGGACCTTTACCAATAGCAATGGATGGTGCACACAGTATGGGTATGATTAAGGCTGGAAACCAAATTTATGTCTTCCCTATCTTCATACCTGTTGAAGCTCTGGCCATGAACTGGAAGCAAAGGGTGACTGAGGCTTTGGACAGGATTGCATCCACATGGCCTCTCTTGACCCATCACTCCTGGCACTTCCCGTGGTTCACAGAGGAGTTGAGGGTCCTGAGCCAAGAGAAGCTTAGCAAGGCAAGAGCACTTTTGGAGGAAAACAAGGATTGAATCTGACCAGACCCAGACTAGAACTTCTACTACCTCATGGTGGTAAGAGTAGTGAAACAGCATTATTTCTCCATCTTTATTATGTCCACAAAGTATCACCTGACAGTTGTGTTCAAAATCACCCAGTCCCTCAGGGGGCAGGGAAGCTCAAATGATTGTCTTCAGGGCTGTGCAAAAGAATTAGTGGAATTTCTGATGGACAAAGTCATTCAGATCTGTTGGCAGTCGGAATCTAACTGAGGGGCAGGTCTCTCAGAGATGTCAGAGAAAAGATCTTACCCAGTTATCTGGGGACAGTTTAATCCTGTGGGACCTGATGAAGTGAAAAGGATCCTTACTATCAATTCAACTACCTGTCAGTTAGATCCTTGTCCCTCCTGACTTGGTTACACTTGTCGATGATCTCTGGCAAGAGTGGGATGGGGTACAGTCTCGCCCTCCTTGCCCTCTTGGCAGCTTCAGTATCATCAAGTACAGTATACTTTTGAGCCAGCTGCCATACCTGGGGCTGAGCGATGTAATCTTGAACTGGTTTGGCTTCTTTCTCCAAGGCTCAATCAGCATTGATAAGAAGTGAGAGATCCAACCCATGACTATTCCTTTGTGGTATCTCACAGGGAAAAATAGTCCCTTTAAATATCTATCTGAAGCCAATGGGTGATATCATCCACCACCAGGGACGAAATATTATCTGTATGCTGCTGATACTCAATTTTATATTGCCATCCTGGGTGACCCAAATGATGTTGTCATTGCTGTTTTGCAGTGCCTAGAGGTTCAATTTCAATTTAAATTTCAAATTTTATTGGTCACATGCACAGTCATACATGGTACAATATGCAGTGAAATGCTTATGCAACCATTCACG
>JAEANM010011097.1:0-15451 GCA_017656035.1 Myanophis thanlyinensis
TTTGCAATTTTGTCAGGCTAGTAATCATTCTGAGTGCCCACCCATCAGAGCACTGAGCGTAGACCTAGCCTGCTTCTTTCTGCCACCTACTGACACAAACACGGCACAGAAGCCATGCCTGCAATGCCTGGTAGGTGGAAGAAGATGATTAGATTTCAACAGGTTGAACAAAAGACTAAGAAGTCCTTTAATGTAAACTCCCAAGATATCAATGACATTAAGGTCAAGTACAGAGAAATTCCCATCCTTTGGCTCTCTCTCTCTCTCTCTCTCTATCTATAGCGATATAGAGATACAGAGATATAGATACAGATATAGATATAGATATATAGATATGGCAAGCTGAGCCAGATGGACCTGAACTCCTATTAGGTCAGGTAATTTCATCAAATTTTCCATCTTTTCATATAAATATGGAGGATTATGTATATGCAGATATAGAAAATTTGATGGAACCACCTGACCCAGTTGGGGGGGGGGGTGTTCAGGTCCATCTGGCTCAGCTTGCCATGGTCCAGCCAAATCCTCTGCATCCTATTGAGAACAGAAGGCAGTGGAAGACAAATGTTTTGCCTTTGTCCTCCTCAAGGAGAAGAACAACTTCCACCTTGAGTTATTCCAACTTGTTCCACATCTCGTCCCATGTGCAGATATACTATTTCTTCAGCAATCCCCTGAATACTTTGTTGCATCTGGAAGCTAATGGAAGATTGAGAGTGGGGAAATTGGGTCAGTAGGATCTCCACCGTCACAGATGCCAGAATAAAGGCCAGCAAAGTGTCCACACTAACTACCAGTGCCTCCCTCTTCTGGCATCCAGGATCAGTGGAGAACAGGTGTGGCTGCCGAGAAGCAGCAGGTGAAGAAGCAGAGTAGATCATAGAAGCAAAACCTTCACTCGCTGCTCCATCAAACTCTGCTCTGCAGCAGTCACAGCAGCTAATAGAGGAGATGCAGCAAAAACAATCAAGAGGGCTCAGGGTCTGAAACTGGCACTCCTTGAAAAAAAAAATGATTGGAAGGTTTAGCCCAGAAGTGAAATTCAGCAGGTTCTAGCAGATTCGCTTGAACCAGTAGTAAATTTTCTAAGCAGTTCAGAGAACCGGTTGTTAGAAGAAATCTCCTTTTGTTTGTTCCCACTTTACAGGGTTAATCCTGTAAGGAAGGCAGGAAAGAAACATTCTGGTGTTGTTTCCAGCCTAATCTTTATTGGCCTGCTTACAGAAACTGCCCACCCAGTTACATGACCCCCCCAGCCATGCCCACCAAGCCACACCTAAGAACTGGTAGTAAAAAAATTGAATTCCACCACTGGTTTAGCCCCAAAATACCAAACATTCTGTGTGGTGTTTCCACCTCTAATTATAGATTTTTCAAGATCCTATGAGATATGACTCACAAGCATTAGGCTTAATACAGTAAGAAAGAGCCCTAGGAATGCTTAACGCATTAATATTCCATATTTGTTAGATGAAAAAAAAAAATCCTCTGCCAATTTCACTGCCAATTTTTCACGTATTGCTGTCCAGCTTTAGGGGCATAAGTGAGTAGACAGACTGGGTGGCCACAAAAATGGCTCTGAGTATTACAAGTAGTTTGTGAATTTCCAGCTCTCAAGTTGCTGTCGAACATCTTAGTGACCTTCTTGGTGAACTTCGAATACAGGAAAAGTTGTGTTTCCTAAAACATCCTGGAATCGGGCTGATCTGCATCCAGCAGGGCAGAAAGACAGGCGGGGTGCGGGTGGGGGTGGGTGGGAAAGCAACATCTGTTGCTGCCATGTAGAAGGTTCTTTCTTTTCTCCTCCCAGAAGCCCCAAACGGTTTCAATTTAAGGAATGCCTTTCAGTTTTGCAGGTCTCGTCCCATTCTAATTTTCAGTTCTCCATTCCATTCCATCTCCTCCTCTTCCTCCTCCCCCTCCCAGCTCTCGAATGCCTCCTGTGTTTCAAAAGCATCTTCACCAAAACTTAATTGCTGAACTTTCCCAGAAGGAAGCTTGAATGATTGCAAAGGAGAGCATGGCAGGCTCTCTTCTCATTACTAATCAGGCTCAACAGGGTGGGTTGAGGGTGAGCTGCGGCAGAGAGAGAGAGGAAAAGAGGCTAAAAAGCTACCGGCATCAGAGGCAAAGCACAGCAGCTGGGCAGGTGGCAAGGCAATTTTGCAGTGCTCGAGGCACAAAGCCCCAGACGCAGCATGCATACATTACTCCGAGGCAGTAACAAGATGTATTGCACTTTTAACAAGTTAGACAAGCTGCTCTGGGTCTGCCCAATGTAAGAGTTTCTCAGCCATTTTGTGAGATAGGAACAACGGGGGTGGGGGTTCAAATGAACTAGTTCCTGAATCACAGCCATGTTCATCACGACAAATGGAGCTTTTCACGTAGCCCTTGTTGATCCCATTGGATCCTGTTTATTGATGTTGTGAAGTTATAACCGGATCTAGGGCTCACCAGATTCAACCTGAGAAGCAGCTCGGAATGCTGGCACTCCTCTCTGGAGGAAGCAATCTTATATATGAAGCATCTCTGAGGCTGTGGAAAGTGCAATTGCTGTGTAATCCTGTCTAGCCTGTATCCAAGCAGAGAGTTCCCCCTCACCAATACTGAGTTAAAGTTTTCTCTACCCAGCTTTGAGTCAGCAAAAAAAAAAAAACAAAAAAAACAACAACCCTATCCTGGTGCATGATTTGCTTTCCCCATTGCTGATCTGTATCTGCTTCTGTTGACTGTTTCAAGTTATCATAATCATCTGTCTTGCCTTCCAGTAATGGGTGATAAAGCCTAACAGATTGTACATATCTCGAGGCTGCCCTTGGAGAGTCTTGGAATAAGGAGGTAAACATAGGTTACTAGTAAGGACAATCGAAGGTTATCTGACTCACAGGCTAGGGCTATCATGGATGCAACATCTTGGGGAAGAGAGTAGGGGGGGGGGGAAGAGATTTTTAGGACATGTTTGGCCAGGAAGGGAAAAAAACGCTGAATGAAACCAGCAGCATTTCAGAAGTTACAAGTTGCTTGAAAGGCTAACTTCTGACACACCTCTTTCTAGAAACTGAACAGTGGCGGCAGTACCCCGGTGAAAATGAAATGAACAATTGGAGGCTCAAGTGATGATGTGGGAAAGTAATTTCCTTTCATTGTTGGCCGGGGTACTCTGGGAGTTGAAGTCCACATATCTTCAAGTGCCCAAGATTGGGAAACATTGCCCTAATGCAGTGCTTGCAAAGATTTTCAATCTATTGGGGTGATTCGAACTTACTGGAGAAGACCACGAAATCAAATTATTATGTCACAATGGTCAATGGGTTCTATGAAACACCTAAATCATCTTCACTTTGTAAAGACATGCTATGGAGCTTGGTTTTGAAACCTGCAGAGAACTGTGACTCCTTATAGACATTGCATTTCTCCAAAGTAGTTCTTTCATCAAAGCACATTCCGTTATTAAAGTTGAGATGTTTGCTTCCCATGATTTATATGGAGCTTTTAAATATTATTATCAGAAAAGTAATAAGTGGCATCCATGTTGTATCATGCTTTAAGTGAAGAATTCCTTGAAAGCCATTGGCTGAGCTGATGTGAGGACACAAAATGTCCACACTGGAACAGTTCTGAGAACAAAACCAAGTGGGCTGATTTATCCCAGCCCTAATCCAAGCATCAAGTTTCACCCAACAAATTTGAACCATAAACTGTTGGTATTTGCTTTGCCAAAGTGGAATGCTGCTTCTAAATTAAACATAATACTGCAAAGTTGTAGAAATCATCAATACCTATGATTGAAGACAGCCAAAAGACAAGACTTGCATTACAGCATTGGTAATGAAAACCTGCCCTGGAAAGAACGGCACTCAGTCTTCTGGCCATTAAAACTTCTTCCTATTCATCCAATAGAAAAAAAGTAGCCTTGGCCCTTACAAAGGATCCCAAGTAACAAATCTGTCTCTTGCAGTAAACAGGCAAATTCTAGCAGGGACATGGAAAAGCAAGTTCGAATATTCACATTTCTTTTTGGAATGTCTTAATAGGTTGAGAACTTTTTTTTGGTGTTGGGTTTTTCCTATGACTTCTCACTGACACATTAGGATGCTCAGGACTCTCCTAAGGGAGATGGTGTGCTCATTTTTTTCATCCCGCCCACCCCCACAAGCAGCTTGTTCCCATCAGAAGCCAACCTCATCAGATCCCCCCCCCCCCACACACACACTTCCATCTGGGAGTCTTAAACCTACGCAAAAGCCTCCCTCCCCTGCTGCTGACCTCAGCAGAGCTTCTCAAGGAGAGACTCACCCCCATTGGAAAACCTCTAAAATTTGAGTTTGGAGGAGGGGAGGGCTCACAAGCTATTGGACATCCAGCTGCCAACAAGATGAATGCTCAGAGTGAAAAATATCAGCCGTGGGAATGAAATCAATTGTTGGCTGGAAGGGCTGGTCTGGACATGAATCCACTAACTCTAGTAATTGGGCTCTACCAGGCCAAACACAAATCAAGTTGTTTTCCCCAGGAACAGTATTACAAATTAACATTCCAAATCCACCTCCATTTTCCAAACCGCCCTGGCCGTTTTATATTGCCTTTTTAAATACACACGTGGGCACATGCACAAAAACCCTATTAAGCCGTTTAAGACAAAAGGACAGTTGTCAGGAAGAAGATTTGTAATCAGTTCACATTTATTAAGTGTTAGACCTCCCGATGTTTCCACCCCCTCCCTTCCCTTTCTTCCCCCCCCCACCCCTTTTGCATTTTCATAAAATAGACTGAGACCCAGGGATTCTCCAAGCCACCTTTTCTAATTAAAATAATTACAAGCTCCTAGCATCACTTTGGGGCATATTTATTCACTTTAAATCTTGAAAGCTGGCTAAAAAGAATCCGGCATTTCAAGCAGGGCCGGAACACTTGCTTCTGTGCTAAGCAGGACTGGAATTTTGCCCCCATCAATTACTGGAAAGGAGGACCTTTATGTTGTGCTGCTTTTAAAAAGCTGAAAGGCATTTCTTAGAGGTCTGCCATTCAAATGAGCACAGAAAACATACAGGGAAAAAGCAATGCAGGTTTTACTTTTCTCAACGGAGACGTGCATGAAATGATGGCGGCAGACAGGAGCAGATGGGCAGCGAACTGGATTTTCCAACCAAAATCCAAGGCCCAAGCAGGGAGTTCAGCAGAGGCAAATAACCATCCAAGAGAAGGCAGAAACCAAAGCTTGGTGTTTATACCATGGCTGCCATGGCCCTGGCTGTGCCAAATACAGCTGTGCTTACAGCCGATTGCAAAACCACTTTTGCTATATTCTTGGAAATAGATTCTTTTGCTTGCTGAACTAAAATGCCATGTGCCACAAAACTCCACCAGCAACAAATTTCCTATCACCACCAGTGATCCTACCCTGCCTCAGGCAAGATGCCAGCAAACGATGCCGTCCTTGTTTATGGTGCATTAAGGATAGGGATCAGTAGATACCTGTAACTAGATTTCCTTACCCCAGCCCCAGTAAAACAGGGAGGAAGCATCTAGCATTTCTTTTCTTTAATGTCAGGTTCGGTTGAAGGAGATTGACAGACGAGCAGATTTTGCCAACTGCCAAAATTCAGTGTGGCTTTGCCAAAGTGTTTTGCTCGAAGTTAAATTAAGTATATCAGCTGCTATTAGCTGATGATTTGGCTGTTCTGGACACAGAACTCCTTACTATTAAATCCATGTTTAAAAACAGCTTCAACAACAGCAAGGCCGGCTTGGGAGAATCTACCCTGTGAAATAGCAGAAAGAGAACTGCTATGCCAAACAAGGCACCTTTCATCATTCTTGTCTGAGCAGCTGCTCTTCTGATCCAGGTCTTTTAGCAATACACAGCAAAGCCCTGCTACAGGGGGATTGTTCAGGGGGATCTCGCCAGTCTGAAAGAACCAGAGTCCCATAGAATAGGTGGGACCTGGAAGACATGAATCAGAGAAGAGGAGGGATATACCTGCACCAGGCTAAAGTGGTCAATAGGTGCTGGGCAGAGTCCATCATTTGCGGTCCACCTGACTGACAGAACATTGGTAAAATTTGCAAGATGCCTGGTGGTGATCAGAGGGAGGTGGAAAAAACTCTGCTTGAACATTCATACAGCTAAGAGAGACTTAAACTGCTTCAGGAATGAAAGGAAGTGGCACCATTAGGACAGAGCTGAAAAAAAAATGAGGTTGCCAGGGTGCATTTGTGCCATAATTAGCTGCATGTGAGGAATGCTCATGGGGTGTCCAATCAGCTGGGATATACATAACTACAGATACTGATTTTATTCCTAAGTAGAAAATCTCGGTCTCTAAAAGGGTGAAGCAGAGGGTGAAGAAAGAAAATAAGACCACTGAATCTACTTGCACCATTATCCGTAAAATCCTTGGGCAACTACTTATATCTGGCACCCTCCAGCTGTTCTTACCATTTGACTTACATGTACCATTAGCCTGCTACAATGAAGGACAGCATTTTGGAAATACCATTCACTTTTTCTTCCTTGCTGCAGCATCAGTCTAGCTGCCCTTTTAATTTCCTAACCCTGGAGAGCTGCTACAGCATCAGAAGGAAATTAAATGACAACCCCGGGCTGATTACAATGTTCCAGCCAATCATTGCCACTAGGAGGGCTGGTCAGGAGCCCCACAGGAACCTCTTTGCCCAGAGCTATCCCTAGCTACTGGAGTTGAGGATCACCTCTCAGATATGCAATGCTTCTCCCTCAGTTCAGTTCATACCATCATGTTTTCTATGTGATTGACACAATGGCTCAGATAACAGATTTCACCAAGCTCAAGGTGGCTTTTGGTCTGTTGTATTGTAATAAATGTAGGTTAATGTACCAGGGTTAATGGCTGAGCATCTTACAATGTCCCAAGCATTCAGTTAGTCACAGTTAAACAAGCCATGGCTTAACATGAAGTATGAATCTATAAGTTGCGGTAAATTTGTCTCAGTGGTAAAGTATTGGAGGCAATATAATGAATTTTCCATTTGTAGCTTTTAGTCTCCATAAATGATTGACTGAATTCACACATAATTTTAGCCTATATTTCAATTATGGTGTAGTCAATCAATCATGTGAAGCAAACCATCACATACCAGTGTGTGTCAACCACATCTTTGTCAATTGACTGAGGAATAGGCATGCATGAATTCACATTTGGCAACCACAACCAAACATTGTATGCTTAAATCTTGGCACGAGAAACTTCCTACATCCATGTTTTTCAGGTGAGCTACACACAATTAGAAATTGTATGGGTTTGAAACATGAAAAATATTCCTTTTTAGTACCTCAGAGAGCGGTCTACATCTCTGCAGGTTCCCAGTTTTCTTGCTTTGAATTCTTGGCCCATGCAAGAATTAGAAAAATCAGAACTCTGAATAAATCTCAACTTGTAAAGTCCAAGAATGTATCTCATCTTATATTTTCCAGAAGTTACTGGAGCCAAATATTGATACTCATAATTAACAGGAAAATATTAAGCATTGATATTACTCATTTCCCCCCTCTAATAAAATTTTTTATAGGGGCACGCATGTAAGTCTTTTTTCAACTCCATAGCCAGTAAGAATAACAGCAAGCAGAAAGATAGGAATGGGGTTGGAGTGATATTCAGAAGACTCTCCAAAATCCATTTCCTTTTAATAGTTGGCTAGAAGAGGGAATTATTAGATGGACATATCTAAAAATGAAAATATACTACCTCATAAGGTCAACCCTCATTTGCGTAGGGAATATTTCAGATAAGGATTTGTCTGATATTTCAAAGGATTTGTCCAGATAAGATTTTTATTATAAAATCTTCTCGCTTCACCCATGACCTTTTAGAAAGAACCTAGACAAAATCATAGAGTTGGAAAGGGCCTGATAGGTGGTTAAGTCCAACCAGTTAAGGAACCCAAATCAAAGCATCACAGACAGAGAGATGGCTGGTTGGCTTCTTCTAGAAGCCAGCTAATGAAAGGCCCCCCACAACCCCTCTGGCTAATTGATTCTACCATCAAACTGTTAACACTTTCTTCTAATGTTCAATCAAAATGTGCCTTAAATTGGTTGTTCTGTTCTGGAACAAGGTAGAAGAGTTCCTGTCTTTTTTCAATGTAGTAACCTTTCAGGTATTTGAAGGATGCCATCAAAGAGGGCTCCCGCCCTTAGCCATTTTTTTCTCAAGGCTAAACACACCCAGTTTCTCCAATCTTTCTTTCTTCACAGGGTTTAGTTTCCAGTTCTCTGATCATCTTCCCTTGTCTCTCACTGAACCTGTTCCAATTTCTCTCAATCCTTCTTAAAGTGTAAATGCTCAGAATTAGGCACCCGGTACTCAAGATGGTGTCTGATGAAAGCAGAACAGAGCAGCATGATTACTTCCTATGATTTGTAAGTTGCACTTCTATTGATGCAGCCTAAAACTGCATTTGTCTTCTTAGCAACCACATCACACTGCTGCTCATATTTAGTTTGCAATTAACTGTTTCAAGTTCTTTTCCCATCCTACAGTCATGCCTTTGATTTTTGTTTCCTTGGCGAAACACTTCTGTTACGATCTGCTCTAGACACTTTCCAGATCCCACTGTTGGACTGATTGCTCTGTAGTTTTCAGAATCTCCTTTTTACCTACTCTCTTTTCCTGCTAAATTTCTTCCCTTTTTTTTTCCAGGATACAATCAGTGACAAAGAGCTGAGAGCACTAAAAACTTCTTCGGGGAAGCACCCCAGAATAGGTATTTAATTCATAATTCATCTCACAGAAGTTTATTGTTTGTTTAGTGTGTAAGGTTTATCTGCTGCTTATATCTGGTTTATTCTCCTGCATGTTGTCATGTTAAGTGTCTGAACTGAAGACAGTATTGCATAATGTTAGAAAAGGGAATCAGGTTTGAATCGTACAACTATACCCAGTCAATTGTTGATTTAAACCTTGGTGCTAAGCATGACTTGTTTTACCTATAACTTATAGACCAAATCACAGGTACTGGGTTCACAAACGTGCTAAGCTAAAACCAAAGAAATTACCTAATAACTTAGTACAATGTGTTACACCCACAATGTAAATGAAAACGTCGATAATTTGGAATATTTCTCAATCTCCAGAGAATTATGTTTTTACATAATTGGTCTGATCCATTCTATACATGTTGCATTCCATTGTCTACAGCCCTCATCCAGCATGGTCATTAGCCATATTGGTTTAGGAGACTGGAGGTGCAATCCAACACAGCTACTGGCCATTAGATTGGAAAAAGCTATCATTGCATTTATTCCCAACTTCACCATAACTGTGATGTATATCAAATGTATGCCCTAGATACCTTTATTGGAACAATCCAATTTCTAATCCAAAAAGAGATCCTCATTAGTGACATACAATATCCTCTAGTTTATCCTTCGATAAACAGGACAGGTTTTAAATTGCCTCAACAAGGGTGGACATTGGTAGAACATCCTGTAAATCACACTAGCTATGAAATGGTCAGACACTTTCTATAATAGCTTAGCTTAAACTGGGTTTGCCTCTGTTTATTCCATCTCTGTGGATATTGGGGTTAAGTGAATGATGGTGTGTGCTGCTTTACAAGGCTATGGAATTATTTTCTTATAATCATATGTTTTATCAACTTAATCTCTTTCCACCAAATGCTAACCTGAGAAAGATGTCTCAAAGCATGGAAGCATGAGTAATGCTCAATTCTTCGAACCACTAGATAGGCAAATAGTATAAATACAAATGCTATAATAACTACCCCAAGACTACATTTCTTTCCAAAATTCCATTTGATTTCTTTTAAAGGACTAATAATTATTAACAATGAAGAAAAGTATAGTACATTCATAAGACAAATTTTAAAATAAATTATTAAGGTAAATTGTGGTTCACACCTACAACAAACACAGCAGTGGGGACATCATGGCAAAACAGATAAATCAGCAGACTTGATTTAGGAAAGGTGTAAATTGTAATACCACAGTATTTTAAAATTACAATTTTTGTTTTTAATTAGCCATGAAAGCCGGCTGGGTGACTTTGGGCCAGTCAGTCCAACCCAGCTCACAGGCTTGTTTTTGTAAGGAAAATGGGACAAAGGTGTGTTGGATTATTTGTAAAAACAAGAAAGGTGGGAAATAAATAAATAAACATAAACAAACAAACAAACAAACAAATAAACACAGAGAGTCAGGTGGTTAGGACCCTGGCTTGGAGGTTAGCAAGCCTGGGTTTGAGACCTGAGTGCTTCTAGGTGACAGGGTGAGGTCCTCCAGCTCCTTGGTGGGACATGAAAGGAGCTCTCCTGGGCAATGGTGACACACCAACTAATCTTTTCAACTCAGAAGTGCCTTAAAAGGTGCCTCCGGCATGAATGGGAATGGGGAACAAACAAACAAATAAATAAATAAACAAACAAAAACGAATGTATGAATGAACGAACAAATGAATGAATAATCTGGTTAGAGAAGATAACCTGGTACTTTCAGGTTGCTTCAAACTACAATTCCCAACAACTCCAGCCAATACATAACATCGGGTTTGAATTATGCAAGTGATTTCCCATCAAAATTGCTGCGCTTTAGAATAGTTACATGAATTGAATTTGGTAGCTCCAACGTATCACAACTGTCAATAGTTCCATGGGGGAGAGTGTAGCCAAGCCATAGCAAATAACCATAATGCAGGATGCAAATTGCTAGCTGAAAAGGCTTTTTCTACCAAAAACCTACCAATAAAAAGAGAGCAAGCAGAGCACTTTGTTAGTGATCTCATCTGCATGAAATAAATCAACTTTGAATAGATACCACAAAATTAGTTTAATAACTGGAACTGATGCCCCAGAAACCATTTTTCTTCTATAACCCATGATCTGAGGAAAAACTAGTGATAGCTTTGTAGGATTCATTTTGTCTGCTCTCTTGTGTACGTATACAACTTTTGCTGCATGTGTGTATGAATGAAATAAAGAGAATTGGACAGAATATATACATATTGATATCTAGGGGTACAATATCCGGATTATAGAAATCTGGACAACCATTTGATTGGTTGACAGCAAACAAGCATCTCAGGTTTTTTTTAACTTTTATTTGCTGCTTTCTAGCAGTTATCTGTAATTTTGTTGCCCAAGTATGTTTCTGCAACCTTTCAGTTTTCCTACTTGCCTGAAATACAGGATAGGATGTATCATGTATCATGCTATATATTTATGTGTGTGTACATATGTGAATGTGCGTGCTTTACACGTATGTGGCTGTATTACAGTACGTTCATAAATATTTCAGAACTTTTTCTATGTCTGCTCCACTATACTTCCTGAATTGGCAAAATAATCTCAATGTAAAAAGCAGATAAAAAAAAAAAATCAACACAGGAAGAAAAGAGCTCTTTAATTCCTGAAGTGTTTCAAAATAGAATCCTTCCAAATATCAGACGTAAAAGAGCATTCCATCTGGTCTTGCTTTGCCAAGACAAACACAAAGAAGTGAGATCCAGGAGTAGACCCTGGGTTAAGCCACAGTTTCTCAATCTCAACAGTTTAAGATGCGTAGTCTTCCACTCAGAATAACAGAGTTGGAAGGTGCCTTGGAGGTCTTTAAATCTGATCCCCAGATCATGCAGGAGACTCTATGCCTATCCAGTCTCTTCTTAAAAATCTCCAGTGATGGAGTAGCCACAAATTCTGGAGGCAGCCATTCCACTGATTGTTCTAACGGTCAGGAAATTTCTCCTCAGTTCTAGGTTGCTTCTCTCCTTGGTTAGTTTCCGTCCATTGCTTCTTGTCCTGCCTTCTGGTGGAATTCAATATTTTTTTTACTACCGGTTCTGTGGTTGTGGCTGGGGGGGTCATGTGACAGGGTGGGCAGTTTCTGTAAGCAGGGCAATAAAGATTAGGCTAGAAACAACACCAGAATGTTTCTTTCCTGCCTTCCTTAGAGGATTATCTCTGTAAAGTGGGGGGAAAAAACAAAAGGAGATTTCTTCTAACAACCGGTTCTCCGAACTGCTTACAAAATATTACCTGCTGAATTTCACCTCTGCTTCAGATGCTTTGGAGAATAGGTTGACTTCTACTCCAGAATACTTCTACTCCAGAATACTTCCCACAATGTGGGAAGCTTGAATTCTGGTAGTTGAAATCCACAAATTTAAAAATTGCTGAGGTTGAGAAACAGTAGGTTAAGCTATAAGAACTCCTAGGAACTGTGAACAAGAAACCTGGCTAAACCTGTGGTAGCCTCTCACCATGTTTTTCCCTTTTGCTGCAAAGCTAGAATTAAATAGGGGAAGAGGAAAAAGGTCATCCTCATTCTAAGTTGCAGCCCCCTAAAAATTTGGAGGTCAGCCTTATTAACCTTAATCATAGTGGCAAGACTGATATTCAAAATACCAGGCGACTTTGGTACCATTTTAATAGGCTTACTTTTATTCTGAGAAAGTAACTTATATTAAATATAATTCCTTTTTTATGGGACAGTCAAACTGCACACTTTCACTTCTCCTTGTTAGTTTCTTAAAGCCTCCACTTCATAACCCTCCAATTATAGCATTTAAGATTCCTCTTGGAAGTGAATCCTTTTTGGAGGGTGTATTCTCATGGGGTAGGTTTTGTCTCTCATTCACAGCCCACTGTGGAGCTAGTTTACATTCACACTGAGGAGCTGTACCAATTTAGAATTGTGTTTCCCTTCTTCCAATGCAAATCTTGCCATATAAGTGATCTACTACAATGTCTCACTGACAATGTGGTTGATGGTACGGACAGAGTGTGGATCTGTTCAATTTGCAAAAAAAACGTGATTGGTATTTTGTGAAATACCTGTTGAATGTTCATGGGCTGTAGTTTCCTTTAAAAAAACAACAACCCAAGACTAGTGCATTCTTGATGGATGTATTTGGGTACATCTGTCTGTTGAAGAGAAGGAAGAAAAAAAAATGCTCTAGTTGTTTCTCCATTTTACCCAAGAGAGCTTAAAAAAGTCAAGTGACTAAAGAGTTGCGTGTGTAAAAGTGAACAGATCAAAATCAAGATCAAACTTTTATTGTCAAAGTACAACATGTGTACAATGAGATTGACTGAGCTTCCCTCCATGCGACCCCCCGACCCATATACAACCCAGAGTGAAAAAGACAGAAAAACCTCAACCCAGTGAATCCTACTAACACTCAGTCCTTCTACACCATGTCATATTATTGCACATTGCACTGGCCCCGCAAGTCCATCATACTGTTGTTATAGTTCTTTTCTATTCAGAAATCTGATAGTCCGTGGATAAAAATTGTTCTTCAGCCTGCTTGTGTGGCTGCCTTTGAACTTTGATATGATTATATTATATTGTATATATGTGTTTTACTTGGCTGTGCATCGCCCCGAGTCCCTTGGGAGATGAGGCGGTATAGAAATCCTGAAAGAATAAATAAAGAATAAAGAATCCTGTATCTCCTTCCCGATGGCAGGAGAGTAAAAAAGGGCTGACCAGGCTGTGTGTCATCCCTGAGGATTTGCCTCATTTTTCTAAGGCAGTGAGTCCTAGCTATGTTGTCTAGTGGTATCAGGGGACAGCCCATGATGTTTTGCGCTGTACTCACCACCCTCTGTAATGTCTTTCTATCCACAGCTGTCAGGCTGGCATACCACACCATGATGCAATGGGTGAGGATGCTTTCTATTGTGGCCAGTAGAAAGAGGTCATCAGTTGTTCCATTTCATTCTTTTGCAAGACCTTAAGGAAGTGGAGTCTCTGCTGGGCTTGTGAAGATTGACAAAATGCTGGTGGTGGGACAGGGATTGGCTGAGATCCTTTAAGCCCTCTTACCCAAATCCTGTGCAAGACCTCTGCTTCCACCTCCTTGTACCTACTTATTTTACTCTATGTTGGGCAGGGAAGAGATGGAGAATAAAAATACTATAGGACCCATTCTTGGCTTCCCAAAAACATTATGTTGAGCCAAAGCATTTGGGGACAGGATTTGTGGAAAGACAGAGCCACTTCCTCCATAGGGAGAGATAATTATAGTCTATAATAGTGCTAAACCCACGTCTAAAACAGACCAATTATTCTAATAATCAGGCTTCCTTTGAAGGCAGAACATTTGCATTGTGCCAAAGCAAGTTTTGACGGGGGCAAAATTGCAGCTCTAGTCATCCTACAAAATCTACCTTTCCAGACTCAGTCCCATCCCGTATTGTTTTCCCAAAACCTGGAGGAGACACACAACCAGGGGAATCTACGAATCGCTTCTCCTAACTAACCCGTCACATATTACAATGGAAAGCGAGCATCAAGAGAGAACTTGGCCATAGGGCCTGCAACATAAACCAACGTATTTTTCTGCCAACTCAAAGCATACTTTTCTTCCAGCATTATCACTATGACAGTATTTTGTTTTGTTTTGTTTTTTAAGAATACAATAGCAGTCTTTAAGATACCTGTAAAGCTGATCCAAGATCTTGGAGACCAAGATAGACAGAATTCATCTTTTGTTTCCAAAACATGTCTCTCCCATATAATCCTCTTAATACAAGAGCATAACTGTTGAAAACTAGTTGGCACCTTTATCATTCCACCATTGGGTCATTAGGAAGATGGATTCAGTTGCCAGATAATGTTCTGATTTGCTGTTTACAGTTATCACATCAGAGGCTTTGGATTCACTGCACAACGCAACAGCCAGAGAGGATGGCTTTCAATTATCCTCCACATTCTAATCTATTATGAGGTTAGTACTCAAAGGTAAAGGAGGAGGTGTAGGAGAATCTGCTCAACAGCATCCGGAAACGAAGCCCAGATGATCCTTCTCCGACCATTCTCTCTGGAATAAACTCTTAAGTATTTTTAAAACCTGTAATCTTTGCCAAGTGGATAATACATATTAATTAGGCTGATTGTATTGATTTTATTTGGAGTGCTGGGTGTAAGAATGCTTCTTTTCCTTCTGTATTCACGTTTTTCCTATAAAATCTTTATTATCAAAGGCTTCATTGTTTTAAAAAGGGAAATTCTCGTTAAAGCTATTCCCATGTGCAAGATTTCACAATTGCACAGCTTCCCTTTGTGTTCTCAGGATTGAAAAAAGTTTTGCAGTTTGTTGTGTGCAAAATTTGCAAATCACTCTTTCTATTTCCCCAAGCACTGGACAGAAGGGAGAAATGCTAATAGAGTTAAGAAATTCTTTAGACAGACAGACTAGGATATGTCAGAAGGTTCAGCCTGACATATGATAACCTATTATTATAATGTTTGATTGGAGAACTCTTTGAAATAAAGATCTGTGCTACTTGTTGTCTCTTCTTCCATGTCTTAAGACATATCTGCCCAGAAAAAGTACAATAGTTACAAGCAGAGTGAAATTCAGCAGGTTCTGACAGGTTCGCTAGAACCGGTAGTAAATTTTCTAAGCAGTTCAGAGAACTGGTTGTTAGAAGAAATCTCCTTTTGTTT
>JAEANM010011098.1:0-15450 GCA_017656035.1 Myanophis thanlyinensis
AAAACAAAAGGAGATTTCTTCTAACAACCGGTTCTCTGAACTGCTTAGAAAATTTACTACCGGTTCTAGCAAACCTGATAGAACCTGCTGAATTTCACCTCTGGGTTTTCCCATTGACTTTGCTTATCAGAAGATCGGAAAAAGTGATCGCAGAATCCTGGGACACTGCAACCGTCATAAATATGAACCAGTTGCTAAGCATCCGAATTTTGATCATGTGATCCAGAGGATGCTGCAGTGGTCTTAATTGTGGAAAAAATTTTCGGTGTTGTAGCTTTGAATAGTCACCGAACAAATGACTATAAGTCGAGGACTACCTGTAATCACATTATTGCTTAATAATAATTATTGTACATAACTGTGAGGAATTCCTCATGCTGTTTAAGACAGAGCAACTATTTCTCCTTCTTTATTTCAAAACATCTAAAACTTAAGGCCATTTGAGCACCTGAGACTGAAAAATTCCATAAAAATGCTTCTTTCTGTCGTGAAAAAAAAAAAAGGCAAAATTAAAATTAATAGCCCTTTGCTGCCTGATAATTAAAGTCTGTTTTAATAAGGGCAGGCAGAGGTAGACTATTTCAGTACAGGGAGGTTTCATTTTGCTAACACAAGAGATTTTGAAGGTCCATTTACTAACTCCACTGTTGGTCTAACTCAACACAATCTTAGAATAACACAGTTGAAAGAGACCTTGCAGGTCATCTAGTCCACCCCCTGTTTAAGCTGGAGATCCTTATACTATTTCTGACAAGTGGCTGTCCTGTCTCTTCTTGAAAACCTCCAGTTATGAAACACCCACAACATCTGAAGGCAAACTATTTCACTGGTTGATTGGTCTCACTGTTGGGAAATTTCTCCTTAATCCCAGGTTGCTTCTCTCCTTGGTTAGTTTCTATCCATTGTTCCTTGTCTGGCTTTCGAGTGCTTTGGAAAATAGGTTGTTCCTCCTCTTCTCTGTGACAGCCCGTCAAATATTGGAACGCTGCTATCTTGTCACCCTTGGTCCTTCTCTTCACTAGACTAGTCATGCCCAGGTCCTGTAACCGTTCTTCATATGTTTTAGCCTCCAGGCCTTTAATAATCTCTGCTGTCCTTCTCTGCACTCTTTCTAGAATCTCAACATCTTTTTTTATAGCATGGTGACCAAAACTGGATGCAGCATTTCAAATGTGGTCTCATTAAGGCTTTATAGAGTGATACTAGCACCTCACATGATCTTGATTCAATCCCTCTGTTAATGCAATTTAGAATTGCATTGGCTTTTTTGGCTGCTGCCGCACATCACTAGCTCATATTTAATTGATTGTCCACTAGGACTCCAAGATCCCGCTCATGGTTACTGCTATTAAGCCAGGTTTCATGTACTCTGTACGTGTCCTTTTGCTTTCCTTGCCTAACTGTAAGATTTTACTTTTGTCTATGTTGAATTCCATTTTGTTAGATAGGACCCAGTGTTCAAGTCTGCTGAGATCCATCTGGATCTTGAGCCAATCATCTAGGACAGGGGTCTCAAACTCGCAACCTGCGGACCAGACACATCACGCGCTGGCCACCCCATGCCCGGTTTAGCAAAGGGGAAAAAAGTCGCAATACGTCACGTGACGACAACATGACGCTGCGTGTTTGGCACCCCGATCTAGGGTGTTGGCTGCTCCAGCCAGCTTAGTGTCGTCAGCAAATTTGATGAGTTCCCTTTCTATCCCCTCATCTAATATTTGCAATATTTGCAAATTTCACTTGCAAACAGCGGGACAGCCCACAAATGGCAGGAAATCACAAGCAGAGATGGAAAGAATCAGCCCTGCCCAGTGCTTATCCCTGGAGGTAGACTTCCCCTGGTCGTGCGGTTTCCATTTAAACAGATGGATACAAACCCACTTTTCTAAAAATCGGTAGGAAAACTCCAGAGTTTTCAGCAGTTCAGCCATGGGTCTGAAGCCAAATTCAAGCTCAAACCAACCAAACATTACTTCAACAAGCCAAGAAAGACACGAATTTGAACAAAGGCAAGATGGCTGTTTTTGAAGTCGCTGGTGGATGGGACATTTTGGTAAGAGTGAGCAAGGTCACCTTGTCATCTGTCTGACACACAACCTTTTTTTGTTCTCGGTTGTTTGTGATTTGGCATTTACCGGAAGCCAGCTGCTGTTCCCTAAGGGGTAAACCAGGTTATCAAGCTAAGTTGCAAGGCCTATACACACTCTACACCCTTAGCCACTTTTTTTCTAGGTTCATACAACCCCTAAACTAACCAAGTCAGCAGGTAGGCTTGTACAAGCCTTCAAAAGAAAAGTAAACAAGGCAAAGCAATCCTAAGTTAACTGTATTGGGAACATGCAGCCAAAGTCAGTTCTTAATGGAACCGATTAAGGCTTTTCTGTGAACACTTGCAGTCCTTTTCTTTAGGCACTGCCTGGAGTTCAGCAAGCTTGGGTGAACCCAACGTATCTCCGGCTTTGACGAATCCAGGTCTAAGCCTGCAGAGGCTACCAGGAAAATGTTAGTGCGTCCTTTCCTTCCGCTTCTCTCGCTGCCGTTTCCGCTTAAAGAGTCATGTTCAAATCAAGAGAAGTAACAGCTCCACTAAATTCTTCATTGATCCAGTCCCACCTTAAGCACTGGGTAGAAAGTTAGCACCCTCCCTTCTCTTAGAGGAATGAAATATTTTAGGAAATATTTAAAAAGGCAGAATGTTATATTTTCCCTAAAGGAGAAACATGTTTCTAAAGACATAAACTCTAAGCCTCAGCTCCCTGCCCCCAGTAGATATTTTGGTGCCAGCTTATCTACAAGACAAAAGACTGAGCCAGCTTATCAACAAAACAAAAGAGCTTCGCCCTCCAGGACAGGATAGGTAGGATTATCTATCAGCAGAGCTCACCACATGGTACAACCAAGTCCCATCATTGCATCAGCCCAACGCTTCAACCAAACATGATTCATGACCCATGACCCCACATGGCCCCATGGGAGTCTGACAACCAAAAGGACACATGCCCATGCCACAGGAACAGGAAGCTCAAGTTCAAAGTCCAAGAGAGGGTATAAATCTCTTTCTCTTATCCTTGGGCTCAACTGCCCAGGACCCAAAAACCCATGTAGTCCTGTCCACCATTAAACCATCTTTCCGACCAGCCTCCATGTCTCCAGTGTCTTTCTCCTCACTTGGAACTAAACCCAGATGGGCATTTCTTCCAACAGCTGCAAGAAGAGACGGAAGAAGTGGGGAACATTTAGCCTCGATAAACGACACGTTGAAAATATCTGCAGAAAAAAGGCCAAGCAATCTCTTCTCTTCCCCACAAAGAATGATATGGGATGCGGGCAATCCTCAACGCACGACCTCAGTTTAGGACCAGAATTGTGGTCGCTAAGTAAGGCAGATGTTCAGTGACTGGCACCTAATTTGATGGGTCTTTCTTTTCTTTTTTTCTTTTTGTTAAGTGAATTACGAAGTTGTTAAGCGAATCATGTTTACTTCACTGTTAAGCAAATCTGGCTTCCCCCCCCCCCCGCTCCCCATCGACTCTGCTTGTTGGACGCAGACTGGCAAGGTCCCAAATAGTGACCCCATGACCCTGGGACGCTGCAACCGTCACAAATACACGACAGTTGCCAGGTGCCCGGATTTTGATCGTGGGGCCATGGTTGTAAGTGTGATTCGTAAATCACCTTTTTCGATGCCATAAATGAACAGCTATAAGTTGCGGACTACCTGTAAGAGCTGCTGAATGTTAAGAAAAACATTCCTAACACACAAAGGAAACAACTGAAGTGTGGAATCAGCAGCCTATACCCTCCCTCCTCCCTCCAAATTCACTAAAGCTCCTCAGGTTGGGTAGACCCCTTGAATGGGGATGCTTTAATCTGGATCTTCTTTACCATATAGTGTCAAACTCAAGGCCCGGGGCCCGGATTCGCCCCATGGAGTACTTAGATCTGGCCTGCAGGGCCGCCCTGGAAGCAGCAAAAGACTGGCCCATGGTGCTTCTGCCAGGGAAACGGGTTCCCAAGCTCTGTTTTTGGCTGCCACGGCCTCCTGCAACCCTCTGCCAGTGAAAATGGCATTTTCACTGGCAGAGGGTCGCAGGAGAAGGTGGCAGCTGAAAACAGAGCTTGGGAACCTGTTTTTCCTGGCAGAGCGCTTGGGCTGCCACAGGCACCCCCAACAGAAGTGACGTCGAGCTGGCCACACCCACTCTGGCCACACCCCCTACCCCACCCCCCCAAGGTCAAACACAACCCTGATGCGGCCCTCAATGAAATTGAGTTTGACACCCCTGATATAGGAGAACTGGACCTTCAGGTCTAAATGGCCCCTTCCAATACTCTGGCTCTAAAACCGTGTTCCAGGAATGTGCAAAAGAGCACGTGTGACGCTTTGGGAAAAGCCAAACCTAGGGCCCAGAACAGCAGCTGCAGATGTGTGGAGGTATGTATGTATGTGAACGGAGGAAAACACCCCCCCCCCTTCCCTCCCGAGCACGGCAACGGAGCAGCTCAATTTAATCTTCATCCCACTCCACTCACAGCGGAGGGAAAGCATTTGGCAAACCATCCCTCCCGACTTTTGTTTTGAATTCCACCCCACTTTGTTTGCTTTAATTGTTCCTGACCCCATTGGGGAAGATACTTTCAGAATCTGGAACTCTCCTATAAATAGCTGTTGATGCGGCTGGAAAGGACTTGGCGAGAACAAGATGTGAGTGTGTGGTTTGTGCGAGATGGCGGAATCTCACAATGGACTGGGGGTTATCTCTTCCCCCTTTGAGAGACAATCTCTCTCCCCACACACCACAGTCAAAGTTAAAACAGAGTACAGAAGGGGGAAAAAAAAACCCCATAAAACCCATGTTGCCAAGAACCATAAACATTCTAGAAAGTACTCCAGTACATCTGAAACAGCCCCTTTTGCCCAATTAGAGACTTAACAGATTTATTTCCTTACTTAAATGCTGATTTATTGTTTTATTTGGAGCGCAACCTATCCACCCGCCCGCTGCCCCAAGTTCTAAAAGCCTTTAAAAGACAAAATGCCTGCAGGGATGCTCAGAAGAAGCAGAGAAGAAGACAGCTGCTCTTTTCCATGGTATGTTCCCAGATAGAGTGGCTTGGCAGTGGGAGGTTCCATTTAATAATAAAAGAACATAAAAGACGATCTGACCAAAGACACGTATTCATCCTGCAATTGATTTGCTCCTAAGGACCGGCAGAGGCGTCTAACAAACTTCAAGCACGAACAAACTTTACTCATCCAGAAAATGGTAAATGGAATTTTAAACGGAAGGACACTATTTTTTTTTTCTCCCTTTCAAGACAACAGGATACCTGTTCTCACTGAGTGGAGAGCCAACCTGCAATCGTTCCCCTTACAGGATATTTGAGATTACTTTAAAAGAGAGTGAAAAAATAACTACGAGGAACAGGTTTAACTGCTAAGTGGAGAATCTGTGAGCACTGGAAAACAAAGGGGAGGATTGCTACCAGAAAGATTTAACTATGTACGGCTAGAAAAAGAATATTAGGTTAGATGGGTTAGATGTTAGTTTGTCTTTCTTCAAGCTCATTATTATGAATTTCTGAACTAGGAGTGCGTACAACAACCCCAAATAAGTCCTCTTCCCCCTGCCCCCATCCTCTTACCAAAGCGGGTGGGCCACAGTAAACCTCCTCTGAAGACGAAGATTGGGGATCGCACTCATTTTCTCGGAGAGGACAGGTGAGCTGCTGGTCTTGGAGGATGGGGAAACTCCAGGGGAGTTGTGAAGCTTGGCGCAGGAGGAGAGCATTCCCACTTACATCACGGCTGCTGTTCCACAGAGGCAGAGAACTCAGGCAATTGCCCACCGCCACAACCACCACTGCCACCGCCCCCAAGGCTCCGCACGAAGCCAAGGATGGTAGCTGATGGCCGAATGGGTGAATTAGACTCGGGAGCCGGAAATGCCCAATGCCGTGCAAAAACATGGGCCCCAAAGGATACCGTCGCCGCCACAGAAGGGAGCACGGCTGGGACCCATCCTCTTTGCAAGAAGCAAGTTCTCCTCTCTTTCTCTGGTGCCTCTGAGTCTGTCGTCCTGATGTCTTGGCTCTGATATGTCCAGAGACGTGACAACCTCCACGACGTTAGATATTCCGGCCCCGAAGGAGCTCACCATCCTCTGATTTTGGGTCTCCTTGAAGGGACCCCAGCCATTATTCAAGCCCAAAGCAAGCCACGCACAGGCACCATCCCATCCGTCCTGGTCTGCTCTAGGGAACTTTCTGCTGTCGCCTCACCCCCAGCCGGGAAGCTAAACAAATGGCTTGGCGTGGATCCAGCTGACAAGCAGGGCCAACTTTCTCTCGTCACTGTCTCCAGCAAGGGTAAGCCAGGGACAAGGGGCAAGAGGCTTCTCCCATAACTCACCTGCAGCTCCCTCTAGCTATCTCCCTTAAATGCTCAGGCCATCCTCAGTAGACAGCTTGGATCTGCAAAGGGCGGTCAGCCCTAACAAGACAGCGGAGCCCTTCCCAGAAACTCAAATGCAAAAAGGCTTTGCATTTATATTGCTGCCTCCCAGAGAAGCACAAGCCGTGGGAAATGGCCACAGTAAACCCTCGCAAAAGCAACAATCCCTGCAGGGCACAGTAGGCCTGAAACCTAAACCAGTTATGTCCAAACCTGCCTGGCAGTCCTGGCAATGCTGCTGATGCGGTGAGTCCAATTACATGGATAGTTGATCACCTCTGCTAAGCCCGCCCCTCTGGCCGCCGGTGAGTCCGATTTCACTGACAGCTGATCACCTCTGCCAACTCGCCCTCCCGGGGGGCCTCGATCTTCCAAACCCCGTCTGGCAAATGTAAACATTTGCTCTGACCTTTTGCTGCTGCTCCAGGCTGCTGCTTGCAAATAGCCGGCTGATACAAGAACGATGCAAACGAGCTAACAGGGATGAAGATGGGACAGCGGAGCCTGTTCCCTGGGAATCTCTCTTGTAATTCACTAACTTTGGCACAGTTCATGTGGCAGGAGGGTGCGTGGGTGGGAGGGCGCGCATGTAACTTGATCTAGGCTATTAGCATGTGGCGCTTCCCATCTTTTTTCCAGAACAACTATTCTGACAGGCAAACAGCTTGCTGGACTCTTGGTCAGAGAGCGATCCTTTCAGTTCAGAGACTGACCGCTGGGATGGACTGCCTACAAAAACATGTGATGTGCCACTGAACTAAAAGTAGATGAGAACAGCTGCGGATTTGTTTCCAGTTGGAGGGGAGGGATGGATTGCCCGCTGGGACATCATCCATGGGCACCAGGTGGTATCATCCTCTAGATCAGGGGTCCCCAACCTTTTGGATCTCAGGGACCACTAAATTCATAATTTTAAATCCCATGGACCACTAATATGATCTGCCTAATGACTTACTCCTGATTTAATGCAATATAAAAATGCAAATAATTTTTCTGCAGACCACCAACATTTTCTCGTGGACCACCAGTGGACCACTGGTTGGTAACCACTGCTCTAGATCAGTGTTTCTCAACCTTGGTGACTTTAAGATGTTTTGACTTCAACTCCCCAGAATTCCCCAGCCAGCTTTGCTTTGCTGCCTAGGGAATTCTGGGAGTTGAAGTCCAAACATCTTAAAGTCGCCAAGGTTGAGAAACAGTGCTCTAGATGGAATTCTTCCTAGTAGGACTTTTCTACAAAGAGCAAGAATGAAAGAATGAGAACCAATTTGGTGTAGCAGTTAAAGGCACAAGACTAAACCAGGAGGTTGTGAGGTTTTCGTCCTGCCTTAGGGATAAATTCAGCTGGATGACCTTGGGCCAGTCACCATCTCTCACTCCTATGAAGAAGGGCTGAAAATGACCCTTCTTGATTCTGAAAGCCATTTCTGGAAAAAAAAAAAAATGACAAAAAACCTGCAGGGATTTTGTCCAGGCAGTCATAAGTCTAGGATAACTTGAAGGCATCTCTGCCACCAAAAGCAGACCAGTTTCCTCCTTCAAACCCACCTCATTTCTACGTGCACAGAGAAAACAATGACCTGGTGGGTTTACCCAACCGTGGCTAGATTGTTCTGGTTACAAATTAAAAGAGAGACATGAGTCTGCTCGTGAAGGAGAAACAGGCAGAATCCTATGATGGAGGTCTTCTCCATGGTCACACTGTTACTTCTCTCAGAAGGTAGGGCTCGGTGCAGGGATTTCATTCATGCCTCAGTGGGTCACGTGGGGAGATTGCACAGGGCGTTTCTGACCAACGGGCCTTTAAAAGCTGATGAGAATGTTGAGCTGCTTTATAAAGCGTCAGATGTGTCCACTGGGTCTTCAAATCCAGTTCTACCCAGGAGTTCTTAAAGAAAAGCTCTCTGGCTGGAATCCTACACACTGACACACGTAGAATGGAGTGTGAAGTTGGAAACCCTTTTGACTAGGCCTTTTGGCTTGATGTTTTGCAAAGTAGTAGTTTCCAGGAATGTGAAACAACAAACAAGGCAGGGATTTGCTAGGATCTGAATCAAAAGGGGGCCGAAAACCAGAATCCCACAAACATAATTCCTTCTTGACCAACTGATCATGTATTGTCCTTCATCAGAGGAAGCTGAGAGAGAGCCAGGCTCAGGAGGACGGGAGCAAAACAAATGGGATGCCTTGACAACAAATTCCCATTTGTTTTGGATTCTTGCTAGGTGATTTTTGGCTTCCCATGCACCCTCTGCAGTGATATTTGGGGAGTTCTGAAAATTGGGGGGCAACCAAATACAGATATGCAGTGGGCAGAAAAGGAATGTCAGATTTCCTCCAAAGGAGTTGGGTTAGATGTGTGTATCTCACCTCCTGCCAAGTGACTATATAAGGTTATAAAGCAGAAGGAAAAACAAATGACTCTGGTGTACAAGCCTCACATTTGGGAGGAAGACTGGAAACTTTGGCTGATCCTGGTCTTGATGCTTGATTAGCATTTTCATTTTTTTTAAATAAAGGAACCTAAGCTGAAAACATTTCACATTTAACAAAAGAACCTTTGCAGAGCATTCGTTTTGCCTGTGAAAACCTCCCTTATTTCCCGAGGCAAAACGACCTGTATTTCCTCCTGTACTTAATAAGATGCTTTTTAAAGATATCTAGTAGATGGAAGAATCTTTTGCAGATTAAGTGGCCCTCTCTAATTCACAAATGCTGTTGGCTTTTGAAATTTGCATGCTTGGGTTTTGTTTTGTTTTGTTTGCCAGTTTGAGGGGTGCTAATCCTCAGGAATTTGTATTCTTAAGTTTTAATTAAAAATATCAGAGGCTGTATTATCTATTTGGAGATTTGCCTTATATGTGTGTATAAAGGTGGGGGAGGAAAAAGAGAGAGAGAGAGAGCGAGAGGGAGGGAGAAGCGCGGCTTAGTAAGAGTTTGCCAGGATAAGTGCCGTCGATAAAAGTGGGGTGGGGACGCTTTGGCAAACTTCCTTAAGCCGCTAGCGGCTGACGAGGAGAGGGGCGAAGGACGCTGGAGCGGCGCTCAAGCCACCCTTGGAGAAGAGGCGAGCCTCGAGGGGGGAGCGCCTCTGTTGGTGGTGTTGCCTCCGCCGCGTCTCCCAGCGCTCACTGGAGGAGGAGGAGGAGGAGGAGGCGGCGGCGGCCACTGGGCGGTCAAGCGCGCTTTGAGAGAGAGAGAAGAGAGGAAGGGCGGGAAAGCAGGCGTTGGCGCCGGAGCCACCACCCGGCGGCCTTGAGCAGCAACCGCCGCTCTGAGGCGCCCGAGTGGCGGGACAGTTGACCCAAACCCCAAAAGACGGACCTCCCCCTCCAGGTGGCACCGAGCAATTCCCTTTAACGCGCCTTTCCCTCGGCGCTCACCCCTCTCCCCGCCTCGCTCCGACTGCACTCCACTGGGTGCTGAGTTGACTTCCAAACTCGCCCCGACTCTTTTAAGGCGCCGGTCTGTTTTGTCCCTGACAAGCGCCCCTGGCCTAACTCTGGGTCAGGGCCGGTTGGTTGGCGTCGCCTACATCCTGGTGAGGCGCTTGTGCGCTGAACAAGCTGATCGGCAGGTGAAGTTTTAGTCCAACTCTGGCTAGAAGAAAAGGAGTCACCTGGGTACTTCTGCTTATTTCACAGCTATGAAAAATAACACATGCCTGATTTGGGAAAAGCAAGTTGACAACCCTTTCTTCCAACTCTAACTTTGTTAAAAACCCCTAAACTCCTATGCCAAACCTCTATGCCTTGCCTTGCCTGTCCTAGCTGTTTGCTATCCATCTATCACAGCCTTCCTGGTTTCAGAAAACCCCAAAGTAGCTTTGATTTTTTTTTTCCAGTAACAGTCTTGCCCATCCAGGTGCCTTCCAAAGGGGAGGGAAACTATAACCTCCATCATCCCCAACCTGCATGGCATATTTGTAGAGGATGAGAGGTTGAAAAGGGCTGATCCAGAGAAAGAATGTTACATCCTCCAACTTCCTTTTGATTCCGTCAGTACCTTCAAAGCTGCTTTCATCCCGGCTGCAAATGGTTCTTCCACAGTTGATGCTCTTGTATTAGTGAAAGGTAACAACAGCTCTTAACTAGCAGGGAGAGCCAGAAGAAATTCTGAATCCTCCTGCTTTGTGGCTGCTTCCGAGCTGGGTTACAATTTTCCTGTAAGCAGGAGCTTAAACCTGTCAGCTAATTCTTTCCAGTTGTCTCCCATCCAGCAGAACAGCAGTGAATGGTGCCATCACCCCCACCAAGAGGCAGCCACATGCAGAGAGGAAAGAGAGGCTGTCGCTAAAGAGTTGAGGCTCTAGGGCTGTCCCTTATTTCAGCTGCTGCTGCCGCTCCACCTCCCCCTTGATTTGTGACAGAAGAACAACTAGCAAGAATCCCACCCACCACCTGTCATTTTTCTATTTACCAAACATGAGGTGAAGGGAACATCCTATCTAGTGATTGTCATTTTCTGAGCAGAAGCCCTTAATCTCACCAAGAAGGAGGAGTTTGTCTTTCCATCACTGGAACAAATGCAAGACTGCTCCTGCATGTACCCCGTCTTTCAAACAATAAAGGGAAGAGAAAACACTGTCATTTGTTTAGCATGCTTGCATCCCAGGCTTTCTCTAAAGATTGCTGGAAAGCCTCCTAGGAATTTGTTCCAGGAGAAAAGATTAGGCAATAATTTGAACTAAACAGGCTTTCAAACTTATTTCACTCTGGTCCAAGAAACTATCTGGTCATGCTTGGTGCTTGCATTCCAAGATGTCAGGTAGTGTCAATCTGAGCTGTGCTGATAGTTATTTGTGAGAAGTATTTTAAGAGAAAGTAGAAAAAAAAACAGGATATGCTTCATCCGGCCCCATTTGACATTTCACACTTCAAATTGCTCCTGAAAATATTAGATTAAAAATGTGGTTTTCTTTTTAGAATACCAAAATATTTCTATAGACTTAAATATCTGGAGGAGTTGTGTACATTTTGGTGGGAAGTTTGTAACTGTAGTCACATTTAATGTTTGCAATACTTTTCAATGTATTTTGTTTTGTCTCTATGTTGTAATGTTTTGGAGTACTTTTATTTTCTTTTGCCATGAGGCAGAAAGGATCTCTGTGTACTTTCAGAGAAAGTATACATAGGAAAACAGTGGCAAGATTTTCTGCCAAAATATAACCCAATAATTGGCCTGAGAGAAGAAAATGCAGAGTTTTCATAGTCATTTGTTAATTTACTGGTAAAAAATCTTTTTTTTATTTTAACTACAATTACAGGAACAATTAAAATCTAGTGATATTAAAAAGTTATATAGTAAGAGTAAATTACAACTTTTCAGAGGGTTACTTCACAGTTATCTAGTCTTTTCTAGACAACATAATAGATGACTATATATATTATGCAAAAGGTTGAGAAGCACACAATGATACAGTACATCTGTTGTGCAATTTATTCCTAGGATCTTCATAGAATCACAGAATTGGACGAGACCTTAGCGTCATCTATTCTAACTACCTCTTTCATGCAGGATCCACTAAAACCACTATGACAGAGGACTTTCCCTCCACTTCCATCTGAAGAACTCTTGAGCATGATTAGGAAGAAATATCCAATCCCATATAAGACATCTCTTCTCATCAAGTTATATAGCCTTCTGTGAAAGCAGTCATGTTTTTTTTTCAGAAATGAAATTTAGATTATCTTTTCCTGTTCTATAAAGGAGGCTTCATACCAAATGCTGGATCAAAAATATTGGTTGGATTAGATCACAATTTTATAGTTGTGCTAGTCCTGCCACTTATGAAACTATCTGATAGCTCTTTATCAAAAAGTTATTGCCCTCAATACATCACTGTTTAGGATCTAATTTGAAACGATTCTGAGATCAGGCAAATGACTTTATATCAGACTGTATAAAATGTATACATTTTTCCATTCCACAAGGTCATGGATAGTTGATTTCTCTTATCTTTGGTATTTAATCACCAATGGATTACTTCAGACATCTTTAGGTGATTTACAGAATGAAAATATGCCAAATTAGTGTCAGAACAGCTTGAAGTCCTCACTTTTCAACTCTAAATTGAACTTCGCCCTTCATGCCTGTGCAAAATAATAAGACTTTCATTTGTGTTTCTTAAATACCAAGTGACATATAAAAAGGATAGTCTAATGTACATGTCTAAAATTCAGGTTTAGAAGTTGCTGTCAGTCTTCTTCTGTTAAGCAATTGCCCAGCAAAATTGATAACGACATATGGCTAACAAATAAGTAATGTTTTCCCAAATGAGAGGATATGGCTACACAAGTTAGGATATATTGTACTTAGAATATCATCTTAGTTGAATTTAGGAAATTTCATAGTCATTATTATTCCATAAATATTATTCTACTGCCCCCACCACCTCATAGAGTGGACAATCTGATGGTTTTGAATGCCAACTCCTATAAGCCCCAATCGGCATGAACTACCTTCAAAAGGTCACATCAAGTACAGTACCTAAAACTGGGATTAAATCGTCTAGGGTTCAGATAAAAGAAAAGCTATCAGAAGACAACTGAATATATTGTCCCCTTCAGTCAAAAGAACTAGAGATGTGGTTGTTCTAAACGCTTTCACATTTTCTCCAGTGCTTTTTCTTCAGGAAAGAGCCAATCATCAAAGTCATAGCTATAAAGAAGTTTGCACAGAGTCCTAAGTGAAATGGAGAAGGTAATGTAAGAAGCCTGCACTACTTTAAATGATACAATGTGAGTGGGACAGCCACTATGTACCGTAATTATTCTGAAATAAACACTTCAGGATAAAAGAACATTTTTGAAAGGCGCAGTACATTAAACTGCTGAATATTAGTCCCTTTTCCTCCAGAAATTGTATCACCAGGCTTTCTGAAGCAAGTATGACTTGGACTTTCTGGGGAGAAAGGGATCTCTTTTTTTAGTCTGATAAAAATAAAAAGGATTTGGTTTTATGAGGTATTTCTTTTCACATTTCCACAAAAGTAAGCAACTAATTCAACCACAAAACCCAATGCATGCTAAAATACTTTCTCCTTCCCTGTCACCTCTTCTGGCAAATGTAGGATGGTGAAATCAAGCCAATAAGCCAGCACAGTTGGACGTACGCTTGGACACGGCCTACTCAAAACTGTAAACAGAGTAACCTCCATATAAACTTGGGCACTTTTTCATCATAGTTAGGATTCTGTTTCTCATTATTTACCTGTACACTAAGAAAAGAGCTTTGTATATTTTTAAACAAGGCTAGGCTAGTCATAAATGTAGTAATTATTTCTACTTCAGAGTAACTAGTGTTTTGAATTTAAGTTCAAAACACATTATATAGAGAGTGTATGGGATCACAAGAAGCTTATGGTTTCTTCTGCAGGAATTATAAGCACATTTACCAATTGCCAGATATTTTTCAGTAGCAATATAAGGATTTCAGGGGAAAAGTAGACTGATTTTTGAAGGATTATTTAGAATTAAATATATATTATGTTTAACTTTATACTAACTACAGTATACTTGATTTATCATATGCATTGATAAGTTAGTGTCATCCAATGAATTGGACTATCATTCCATGTTGTAGTCCTGTCTAACATAATCTGGAGGTGCTATGCTAAGAAATGCAGCTCTAACAAGTACTTTGGGGGTTGCTAATTTTGGAGTTTAAAGTAGCAAGCTCTGTATATTTTCCCATCATTTTCTGAACTATGAAAAATTGTAAGTTAATGTATTTAAACATCTTGATTAGTGGATCTGTGTTCTTCATGTATAAATGAGCCATCACAAATCAATTAAGAAGCATGGAACTTCCATATCTGCCATTGTCAGTTCAAACCCAGTTGTGAATAGGTTTAGATGCAGTTGCAAATCATTACCAGACAATGAGAAGTGATGCTCATGCATCAGTGCTTTTGAAACAGGGGAAGGAAGGAGGAGGGAAAACATCACTTCAATTATTATTTCAGTCTGAAATTTGGCTAGGACCCAGTTCCATCCCATGCTTAATTTATTATTCAATTCAATTTCATTGTGATATAAGAATAATATTTGACAGTTCATATATAGCAATAGAATGATAACTTCTAGATATTGGGAGAAGCCTGTTCAAACTGAAATAAAACACTGATGTGCTATGATATTATTATGTTCTTCTCTATTATGTCATTCAGTTGCAAATCTTAAGCATTTGTTTAATTAACTTATATGCTGCCCATCTCACTATCCAAAGCAGCACTGGGCAGTATAAGTATACAGTACAGAAGATCCCCTTCTCAATATACGTACTGTACATACAGAAAATAAACAATGCTTTACTTATTTTGAGTGTTGTGTGCTGGAGCCTAGTGTGTGAGGTTTCATTCAAACTATAAGTTACTTATTGTCAAAATTACATACAAAAGTGTAGTCAATAAGATAGACCAACAATGTTTGGGTCCTTTTTTATTTTCTAGAAGATGAAGACGAGAAATCCAAAGTTGTGAACCAAAAGTACAGCATCAAAGATCAAACATTAGAAAAATCTGAGCGAGACAAGAATTCAGGGCTGAAGGATAATTGCTTGCATGGCCTTACAAATATTAAAAATAGCACTGAGTAATTGTTTATTCTCAGAAAGCTTTCTATTACAGGCTGCTGCTATCCAGTCATTACTCTTTGGAAGTTCGTTAATCTGATCTGGATGGCAAGCCATCTAGGAATATTGAGCTTTTCTTGAATAGATCTTTGTTCCTAAGGAGTTCATCCCTGTAGCTGTGTCTCCCCTGTAAAAAAGGCATTTCAGCATCCCTCTGCCAATATTTACTGTAATACTTTATATCCTGATGTGAAAGCACATTGTTTAGGCTACATCAGAGTAGAAGGACCTTAGTTACAGGAAACTGAATCTTAGCCTGGGTCCTGCTTAGAATTCATTTGCTATACTACACTCCATCTACAACAAACGTTGCCAGACTAAAGCTATAAAGATAGTTAAAGACCCCAGCCACCCCAACAATA
>JAEANM010011099.1:0-15450 GCA_017656035.1 Myanophis thanlyinensis
TGTGATGTTGCCCATCAGGATGCTCTCTACAGTGCAGGAATAGAAGTTCCTAAGCACCTTCGGTAGAAGTCTGAAGTCCCTCAGAATCTAAGGAGCTATTGCTATTTCTCAAGTCTGGCTGTTTTAAGATGGGTGAACTTCCCAGAATTCCCCATGAGGCCGGGTGAGGAATTCTGGGAGTTAAGAGTCCACCCATCTTAAAGCAGTCAGAGTTGAGAAGCACTGAATTAAAGGCAACCAGCATTAAACCTACTGAGTGTTCTTCAGCTTCTAATACAGCCTTTACAAGAACAAAAAAGGTGCGTTTTGCGTACAAGGTATAAAATAAAAACAACAAAAACTTATTTTTTCCTCCCTCTCTTCGCCATGAAGGGAGAGCCACCAGCATAGAAGAGGGGAAGGGGGAGGGGAAAAAAAGGACGAAAAGGAAATCGTTTACATTATATTTGTCTGGGGACAATGGGGACTGTAGTCCTCCTGATCAAAACGCAAAGCTGAGGAAAATATACAAGCGGGGCAGTTTCTCCCGGGGAGTGGAGGAGGGGGGGCTTAGAAGGAGTCCCTGTACGAAAAGAAAAAAAAAATGGCTGCGCCCTGCCTAGGCACAGAAGGTGTCCATCGCTCCCAGTCCGTAGCGCGTGACGTCATCACGTCCCGCCGTTCGACGTCCACCGCCGGTTTGCGCGCTGGGAGGAGGGGCGACGCGGGCGACGGGGAGAGAGTCGACTATCCTGGACTGGATATTAAAAAAAAAAAAAAAGGTGCTGTTGTTACCTGGACGACGGCGACGGCGGCTAGGTACCCTCGTGTCTATCATCCTCTTCCCCTCCCGGGGACCTCCTTTACCAACCCCGCTCCAGTAGCTGGGAATGATGGGCCTCGTAGTTATAAATTTTAGGAATGTTACAAAGAGACGTTTGGGTGCCTGAGACCGGGGACGTTTGGCAGGCTGCTCCCCCCAAAAAGATGGCTGGTTTCATTTCTGGGAGTTTTGGGTTTATTTGATTTGGGGGGGTGGAATCTAGATTTGACGGGCAGAGGTGTTTCAGGATTTCTGTCCCTTTGTTGCTGAGAGCAAATTAAGGGTCCTTGAGTGCCTATCTTAAGTCTTTATTTGGTCCTGGGAATGCCACCTGAAGTTGTGGATGCTCCAACCTGGAGAGCTTTTTGTCCAAAATGGAAGATTCCTGCCCTATACGGGGATGCGGTGGGGGGTGGACTAAATGTCCTTCAAGATCCCTTTCAAGAATGGGCTTATGGGGAACATAAAGGAAGCAGTTCCAAGAATAGGTTACAAACAAAGCAGAGGTTTTAGGAGACAAGGACCTACTGGAAAGTCAGCTCCCCAAGCCTTCAAGAAAAGGTTCTTCTTGCATTGGCTTTGGTCTTCTTCAAGCAGCCTTTTTAAAGAATAGAATAGAATAGAATAGGAGTGTTTGGACACACAAGGAATTTGTCTTTGGTGCATATGCTCTCAGAGTACGTTCAGGAGTCATAAGATACAACACTTAATGATAGTCATGGGGTACAAATAAGCAGTCGAATCATTCTAAGTTTGGCTTAGAAAGGGCTTGTGGTTGCAAGCTAGGAGATGCCAAAGAGGCCTAGGGAGAAAAAGAATGCACTTTTCTAAATAAGAAACAAAAGCATAATATTTATATATGCCTGAATGTACGTAGCTGCATGGTGTGGATGATGAAACATGGTAAAATGTGCAACTCTAAAGGGAACTCACCATATTTAAGCAGAAATTGGATCACTGTCTCTCAAAGAATTTTTAAGGACTCCTGCACTGATCAGCTGTATGCCCTACATCATGAACTCTTCTGCCTCTGTAGTCTTTACAGATTTGTGAAATGCAAGGTTTTGAGCATGTAGATGGAGGGCCCCAATGTAATTTAACTTTTAATATGTCAGTAGCGAATCATTAATAAATTAAACATTCATGTTGGGTAACCTGTGGGTAGAAGAGGAAAGTGCTAAAGCTAAACATATGAAACAGATTTGTATACTCTTGACACCCCTTTTCTACCTTAATAGTTTACTTCTCTTGCACTTCAGGATGTCTACACCGCCTCTAGCAGGGCCAGGATTGCCTCCTGGTCCATTTTCTGGGCCTCAGGGTCAGGCTGCACGAGAAGTGAACACTGCTTCGTTGTGTCGCATTGGTCAAGAAACTGTGCAGGACATTGTATTCCGCACTATGGAAATCTTCCAGCTGTTAAGAAATATGCAGGTAAGGAATCACCTATCTGAATAATGCTATCCTATTCTCCTCTCTTGTAGAAAATCTGAATTAAATTGAAAAAAGTGCACAGTAAAAAACATATAAACAAAAACAATTTTGGTATTCAGAAAAGGAAGTCTTTACTTCCTACATATTTTCATTAAAAATAACTGCTTTAACAATTTATCTGCTTTTCTCCCCAGATAATTTACTTTTAAAATTGGAGAATCTTAGCTTCACTAAGACTATAAATAAAGGAGGCAGATAATTCTTTTCTAATTAATCTGCCTTTGGAAAGGATTCATATTGAGTTCAATATTTTTTTTACACAAAATGGGTTGCTATAAAGAAAATAGACCAATTGTTTATTCTAGTTGAAATAGTGATTTATAAATTGATAATAGTGGGTATGTAAGTTTTCTCTGTTTTTTTTCTTAACATAGTATATAACCTTGCTTCTACTTATTTGCGTGTACCCTGATGGCAGCTGGTAAATGTCACTTTATTATTCTATAATTGATAGATTTGTAGGATTTTCCCATATTCACTTATATTTCTTCTAAGAAATTCCTCCCCAGTTTTTTATATTCAAATTCTAAAATAATTACTCTAATCTTTCTTGTTTTATTTTGATTACTTTAGGGTTATTTTAATGTAATTCATATTTCCACTGAATTTGTAGAGAATGTCAATGTGTTTAGCCAGTATTCTTTTAGCAATCTAGAGTTTTTATACAGACTGTTTTAAAAATATAGTTTGCAGCCCCTTGCATCCTAAAAAACAAAATACAAGTCTCTAGTTGCAGAATAATATTCTTTATTTAAAATTTGAGAAAAAAAATTATCAAAGAAAATTTTTTTGGCATGCACCTTGAATTTAACATGTCTATTACATGTTCAACTGATCTCTATCAGATTCTCTTAATGCAGAAATTTTGAAGCTGGAGTCTGATCTCTTCCATTTTTCAGGACTTTGCGAGCAAAGCTAAGGGGAATCACAAATTTGGGGGTGCTTTTGTATACAATGTAACATTGGCATCAAAACTTGCTCATGATATGTTTGGACAGGTTAACAACAAGATCAAGAATTTTCTTTAACTCCTGTTATAAGGCAGAAATATCGATCCAGAATAAATATGAAAAGTGGCAGTGGTCATGTTAAAAATAGATTCCCAGAGGTTAGGAATGATGCAGAATTATGCAATCACACACATCCCATTAAAATGTGCTTTTTAAGTGTTATTTTTTATTATTATGCTGTTTCAGTAACAATGTCTTGCTGTGATATGACATAATAACTTTGGCATTACGGCAAGCAGTCCCTATCAACTCCCAAGGATCAATGGGACTGCCCATAATTGTTGTCATTTATTTGTTTGTTTATTTATTGTTTCTATAGCCACCCATCTCAGTCAAGTGATGCTATATACTTCTTAATTCTACTAGCTAAAGTAGTGTTTATTAAATTATTTTCATGAAATAAGTGTTTGGATGTTAAGGAACGTTGTAACTTCATGAAGGCATCAATGAGAACTTCAAAAGTTGTGAGTTGCCTTCAAAAATTGTGGGTGCTTGATCGCTAAGAGTTTTTTAAGAAGAGATTAAACAGTCCCTTGTCTCAAAATGGATAGGGCTTCCTGCTTGAGCAGGAGGTTAGACTAGAAGACCTTCAAGGTCCCTTCTAGCTCTGTTCTGAGTAGGACTAGCTTGTGGACCTCTGTATTTGAGGCTTCCTTCTGTTTAAGAGTTGAATAGGAGTGGGAGCATGCTAATAATTGAAGTCCACAAACTTACTATAAGTCTATATGGGATGAGATGAGATATGAGATATTATTCTTATTATTCTAAACTGCCTTTGGCGAATCAGACTTCTCTGATCTATCATAATATTTACAAAAAGTTTTTAAAATGGGGGAAATGCTCTCAGTAGGATCTTCTCAGAAGCAGCTCTCACTTTGTGGATTTCTTTTCCAGAAGAAACTCAACCAGTATTCAAAAACATGTTTTGTAGGCATGTCATATAATTTTATGGTGGTGTTTTCATCTTTGATTATTGTTTTCTATTTTGTTATATGCTTCAGGGAAAGGAAGTATAGACATTGGATGACATTTATTCTAAATAAATGGAATGAAGTTTAGATAGCATTGGAAACTAACAAAGTATTTGTCAAAAACTTTTCATGCCTGTTGAAGAAATGAGTGCGGTTTCCTTTTGTCATTGTATATTCTCAAGGGTGGCTGAAGGTTGATTTCTTGCTATTAAATATTTGAATATTCCAGCTTCCAAATGGTGTCACCTATCATACGGGCACATATCAAGACAGATTAGGAAAGCTTCAAGAACATCTGCGCCAACTGTCAATACTGTTTCGGAAACTGAGATTGGTATACGATAAGTGCAATGAAAATTGTGCAGGACTTGAACCCATTCCAATAGAGGTAAGTGAAATGGGGAGGGAGACAGGCACAATACCTGGACTAGAAGACAAGGGAAACTGATTTGCTCCCAGATCTCATTTATTCTAAAATCCCCAAATTCTCCATGTGAAACCTGGATTAAAATGAATGTACCCAAATGCTAGTAATAAGTGGGGTTAAACCTTGACTTAATGGATCATTGGGGGAGGAAGGGTTCCATTAAATACAAATGTCTGTAAAGGTCCAATTTATCTTGTTTACATCCATTTATATTGTTTGCATAATTACCTAACTGATGCAAATAGCACCATTAGCACTAAAACTTCAATTTAGTAGACAAATCCTCAATTTAATAGACATTTGTCTGTTAAATGGGATGAAGCCCAAATGAAATCTTTGTCCACTATATCAGAAGTCCACTCAGCTGAGGTCCATTAAACCAAGAGTTTACAATAATTCTCTTTGCAAAAATACTCTCCTGCTTTACCTTATGGTTTCTCAATTGCCACAAGAAAGAGAGGGAAAATTATTTTATTGCTCTTACTGTAAAACTGCTGAGAGCTAATGTACTGCAGATCGCTTGAAGGATCTGCCAGAAGATCCAGATCAGCTTACATACGGTGTCTATCATGATTTCCAGATGGTGAAACTTAAATGTATTTTCTGCTTATGCCTTTTAATCATGGTTGAAAAAGTTTTAGGGAGTTTGCAGGTTCGTAAAAGGCAAACTATATTTTTATTGCTTAGAGACATCTTAAATTTCCTAAAATGCCCCAAAACAGATCCTATAATATGAATGCCATTAGAAAAAGAAACATTTCTGTAATTTCATATTTACCATAATTAACTTATTATTATGGCATAGCTTCTTACACCAGATTCCATCAGATATTCTCCATCTTAATATAGGACTTTTTTTTCCACATTTATAGCAGCTCATTCCTTACGTGGAAGAGGATGGCTTTAAACATGATGACCGAGGAGCCACCAACCAGCTACTCTTCGCTAGTGAAGAAAGACGGGAAATCATGGAAGTTATCAAGGTACACCATATTCTATTTCTGGGTACCTTTTTGTGTAATTGTAAGCCAAATATATATTTTTGACTCATTGAAAACAAAGATTAGGACCCAGGACACAAATGTTGGATCATATATGAAATTTCATGGTTTATAGTCATGAACAAGAAATAGAACAGAACAGTGATGGAAAATGTATGGCACGTGTGCCAGAGGTGGCACTCATAGCCCTCTCTGTGTGCATGTGTGCCGTTGCTCCAGCCCAGTTCTATCGTGTTTCTAGCCGTTGTATGTAGGGAAACAAAAGTTTGTGGGATTAAAAAAAAAGTTCATTCAATCAATTCCAACTTCGTGAGATCTTTTTCTTTCGCGAGAAGTTGGAATTGATTGAGTGAACTTTTTTTTTAGTCCCACAAACTTTTGTTTCCCTGCACATGAGGGTGAGAAACGGGACAAAGAAACGTGATGGGGCTGGAAATCAGGCAGGCAACAAAATGCTTGGGGGGGGGGGGGGGTTGTTATTGGCCTGCAGCTCCAGAGCCACATGTGGCTGTTTCATCCCTCAGCTGTGGCACCCTGTCGCGGCACAGGATGAAAGAGCTGTTGCCCAGTTGTGGCGCCCTTGCACTTGCCTTTGCACGAAACAATATTCCGCCCTCATTGCGGTACATTTGCTGTTGCTGCCTCCTTGGCCTGCCCACTGCTCTCGCAGCACCTTGCGCAGCACAGTGAAATTTAGCGCACTTCACAATGAGGGAGACAGAGTCTCCCCCATCACCACCACTGGAGCCTCTTATGACGCAGAGCCACAATGAGACCCTGTGTCGTCGTTGGCTCACTCTCGCCTCCCGGATGTCAGTTGCTTTTCCTGCAGAGCTGCCGATGCTCCGCCTCCCCACCGATCAGCTGATTGTCATTACTGCTCCTGGGTTCCTTGGCCTCCAGACATCAGATTCCCAGCACCTGTTCAAGGGTTCCTTCTCCCCCCCCCCCAGAGGTGAGAGAGAGAGAGAGAGGGAGGGAAAGAAGAGGAGGAAAGAGAAAGAGGGGGAGGGAAAGAGAGATAGTGACAGAGAGGGAAGGAGGGAAAGAGAGAATGAGATGGAAAGAGGCAGAGAGAATGGGGAAGAGAGGGAGGGAAAGAGAAATGATATTACAAAAGTTTTTCTTTTTTATTGTTGCTAAACGTAATATTTCAAAAGCAGAAAAAAAATGAAGGTGCATAAAAGTGCATTTATCACATTTTTCTTAGAACAGTTAGCTGAACTCTGCCTTGTTTATTATTATTTTAGGTAGTAAAACCTCAGTATTCAGATTAAATTGCCGTGTTGGCACTTTGCAATAAATAAGTGGACTTTGGGTTGCAGTTTGGGCACTCGGTCTCCAAAAGGATCACCATCACTGGAATAGAATACAGAATAGAATATTCTTTATTGGCCAAGTGTGATTGGACACACAAGGAATTGGTCTCCGGTGCATAAGCTATCAGTATACAAATAAGCAACAAAGTGATAAATCATTAAATACAATCATAAATCATAAATAAATGGACAGTGCTGTGGGAATTAGGTGTTTAGCAGAGTGATGGCATGGAGAAAAAACTGTCTTTGTGTCTAATTGTTTTGGTATGCAATGCCCAATAGGGACATTCTGGAGGGGAGAAGTTAAAACAGTTTTATGTCCAGTTTATGTGAGCGGTCTGTAGATCTCTCTCTCTCTCTCTCTCTCTCTTAATTAATCCCTTTTAATTTTTCATTAAATTGTTGTCATTTGTAAAGTAGCCAAGTTGGCTTATCAAACATACTAACAAACAAATTAAAACAATTTATAAATATATTTAAAATCCTGGAGTGGTCTGAAATGTTTGCTACATGGTCTCTGCCAGTTTGGTCTGATGGTTAAGGCACCAGGATAGAAAGCAGGAGAGTTTTTAAGTTCAAGTCCCAACTTCGCCATGAAATCCAGCTGGGTGAGTTTGGACCAGTCACTGTCTCTCAGCCCAACCCACCTCCCAGAATTGTTAGTTGTGGGGAAAATAGAAGGAAGAAGTATGTTGGATATATTTGCTGCCTCAAGTTATTTCTAAAAATAATAAAGGCAGGATACAAACAAATATCATTTTTCTCCTTTAGTTGTATATTAATTTTCCAGGAGATTACATTACACTATTTTATTTATTTAAAGGTTACATTAGAAAAATATATTCCTTCTTCTAGGGCCATTTTGAGATGATGATATTCTGGATATTCTTAACTGATCATGAATCAGTATCTGTTGCTGATTTTTATTAAATGTTAATTCTTGTAGGACAGTTTCTATTTATGTTTTGAAAATTAATTATGTGACTGGGGAAGCCAATCAAAGCTTAGAAATTCCACTTCTGTCTCAAATGCTCCTCTTGTGATTCTTTTTAGTTCTGTGCCCTCATTGTACACGCTCTATCCTTGTAGCCATTTTATTCATTAGCCATGGTCTGGATTTGTATTAATTAAAAATATTAAAATTACTTCCTTTTTTTTCAGTTTAAATTGATTTGCTGGGACTCCTGGCTTATAATGGTTTGAGGAATTTTGTTAGGTGCTTTATTCATAGATTTATTGTGTGATAACCATTCAGTCATTTGCTTGGTCTTTCCATTTGTATAAAGATGGGGCTGGTTATTCATTCATGGAACACTAATTGAAAAAAAGAGTAGATTCTTCTAATCAGGACCTATTTTCTTTCTTCAACTAGACTCTTCTATCTAATGTCCTGTATTATTCCCCCTTGAATTCCTATTGCCCATCGATAGTTACTTTTTATTAGTGTAAACTCTGTGCAGTTCTTGGTACTCTCCGAAATTGGTTGTTTGCTTGCAGACATTTCATTACCCAACTAGGCAACATCATCAATGCAAGCTGCCTGTTTATATACAGTAGCTTATAAGAATATCTGTTTGGAACTTCAAGTATCCATATTTGTTAAGTACATATAATCTGCTCATTTGAAGAAAGACTCATTTTGGACAGAAAGTCTACAGCTTCCTCCAGAATTAACATCTGATTCTGAGGTTCAACCATCCATAAGTACGTCTTTGTTCTTGACATTTAAAAAAGGTCATGGATGTGCTCAATCATTTAACAACCTAGATCGATTTAGAGTGTTCTTTTTTTTTTTTGTCCAGATAGTACATTTGGACACCACTATTTGTTTTGCTTCAAAGGATTGTCAGGTTTACTTTTTGGAGAGAAATTGCATGACAGTTTTTAAAAATCAGTAACAGTTGATGTGATCAAATATCTGTAGGTAAATATTTGTCTGTAGTGAGCAGGTGACTGTTAGCTTTGCACGGATTGGTTTTGCTGTAAAAGGAAGCCCTAGAGGGGATAGAAAGGTAGAAAGATAGGGATAGAGAGATGTTTTCCATTTGGTATTTAAAAGATGAAAAAGAGTGTGTGTGTTTCTTTAAAATAATAAGCCACACTGACTTGTATTCAACTGGTACCCTTGAATAAAATTCTTTATCCCCTGAAGGGAAAGCTTTTATCTCAGGAACGATTTTTTTTTTTTATCTCTCTGTCACCTCTCCAACTTACTTAGTTTTCCCCAGTGTTTGTTCTAAAGGACCTGAATAATTGGGTGTTGTTGCACGGAGAAGAGAAGGATCACCATTTAGGCACATCTCGATATTTATTTCCACCTCTGTGCAACCGTTAGAAGCTACCATAAGATCAAAAAAGCTATTGTCAGCAGAAGGATGCCAGCTGTTTATAATCCAGTATATATTCAATTTAACCTACATAAGCCTAAAATTAATTGTCGCAGTGGGCAGAGTTTTCTCCTTGGTTCACTGATTTAAACTCTCGCAGAACAAAGTTTTTAGCTATAAGCATTTACAAATGTTAGGCCTGCAGGAAACTTCTTTATGGCAGGTTTGTGGAGTGGCATGATGAACCTAGAATAGAAGGAAGAAGAGCTTCAGAGATCAAGGACGATAGAAGGCCAGGTAGAATAGAGTAGTAGCTCTGCTCTCCCTCTTCTTCTTGTCCATCTCTGGATAAGGCTTTGATTTCAGAGACCTTGGGAATTAGATGCATGGTTGTTGAACGGTCAGGATAAGAGAAACAAGATAGGAATTAAAAACTCCCATCTCTGCCCCTTAACTATTTTCTGCAAAGTGACGTGTGGTTTTGCACGGAGGGGGAATTGTGTGAGTCTTTGTCATAATTTCTTCATGGCGGGAGGGGGTGGGGACACGCTCTTTATGCTAAAGATGGAATCAAATTTTCAGCTTTGGTGTTAAAATCTACAGTTGCAAATTAACTTCCAAGTTAATGCAGCTGTCAAATTAGCATTTCTGATTAAGGTACTTGAAGTGTGATGTCTTTTAGCCATTTGTCTGTGAAACTGATCCTTGAGTTGACAAAGATAAATGCACAAATAAGATGATGTAAGGTCTCGCGATACAAAAACCATTGAATGAGAAAAGTAGGAAATTGGGGTCCAGAGGACTTTGGCTGCAATCGATTAGGGCAGAGCAGTGGTTTTTCAGCCTTGGCAACTTTAAAATGCAAGGGCTTCATTTCCCAGAATTCCCCAGCCGGCATCTTAAAGGAGCCAGAGTTGAAAAATAGTGAGGTAGAGTCAAGATAGGGATCCTTTTATGTGATTCTGTTAGCCATAATCCAGAATGGTTATAGTTACCCTGTGGGTGGGAGCTAGGGACAAAACATGCATTTACTTACAGAGAAAAAGGAACAGATTAACTGTGTCCTTTATCTCCGATGCCTTAAATATTCTCAGTCAATGCTTTGGGTAAGTATACATATAGAAGAATGAATGGAAAGTAGGGCGTCTAAAAGGCTCTGAACTCCAGCCATCTTTATTTGCAACATCCCTGCGCAAAACTAATTTGAGTGTTCGTATGGAAATGCCAGACTACAGCCCTAATTCAAGTTTGATTAGTAATGCATGGAATAAAATGTGACTGCATTGGCTGATTCTGCCTCAGCCTCGCTTCCTGCCATTTGGCCTTCCATATAGTAATATAGACAGACACCCTGCATGATTAAGAATCCTGATTGTGTTGAATTCTAAATTGCATTGGAAACCTTCAAATTTATGGAGAATAATGGGCCAGGCAACCTAGGTATAGCATAGTCAATGAAGCCCAAAGCCACATCCCTATTCTGTACTCATGCAGTTCTAACCCTGAGGAAATTTAATGCCTGAATACATCTTGGGCTGTCTGCATTTTGTTGTTGTGGTTGTTGTTGTTTATTGTTTCTTTTCTTCCAGCGTAAAGATATAATTCATGCATTATATATCGTAGTCTTTTGACTGCAGCTTTTTTTTTGCCACAATAAAGCTACAAATCCCCGTGCTTTTTTAAAGAAAAGTTATTTCAGTCATTAAAATATCTCAGAAAGGGTGAAAAATTGGCTTTCAAAAGAACTAGTTTGACATTTCAGTTTCTGTCATTGCCAATTAGTGAGAAAAAGGATGCAAGGAAGCATTGGATTTCAATATAAAAAGTGCCTAGATGTTTTTTTTAAAAAGCAAAAAACAAAAAGCACAGTGTGAATTTGGAAAAGCAAAGTATTAGACTAAACTAATAGTATAAAATTATGTAGGATTTTACTGTAATATAAATTTACATGAGTGCTTTGCTTTCTTTAACTGTTAATATATTTTACAATCTCTTTTGGGGAGGTTATATGTTTTGCCCTTGTTGTACATAAATGCTGATTTGTTTATCATCCTCCTTGGAGTGATCTTGTACGAGGAATTTCATAAATGTTTATGATATAATTTAATCACTTCTTTAAAAAGTATACTGGTATCACTGCATTATGATTTTTGCCTTGAAATCTTACCACCACTTTTTGCCCTTCAAAAAAAAATTGCATTATGTTCTCCTGGTTTTATATATATTGGAAGGGCACTTTTTCAGAATAAGAGCCTGGGATAAATATTTATTAGTTTTCACAGAGCAACCTTGCTTGAAATAAACTTAGCCTGACTGATACCACATGCAAAACGCATAAATGAGCAAGAAACTTCAGAGCTCCTATTTGCACTATTGCTTTGGCTTCAGCTTCATTTGCAGTCCTATGCTCAGTCATTTGGAAGTAAGGTGCATCAAGCTTAGCAGAACTTAAAACTGAATAGACATGCACAGGCCTGTATGATCAAGCCTAAAGCATCTTTGTGTTATATTGGGGGTCCCCAATCCCTTTGGATCAGCACTGGGTTGTGGCATGCCAGAAACCGGGCCGTGCAAACAAGCAAAGCTCCATCTGCGGGATGCAGGAAGCTTTCAAAATCACACCCCCTCTGGTCCGCGGAAAAATCTCTCTCCACGGAACCGATCCTTGATCCCTAAAAGTTTGGGGACCAGACACCATTCTGTGTAATATTTTCCAGCATAAAGCAAAAGGGAAAGAAGAAATGCCCTATTTTCAGAGCAGTGCTCTAACCTCCCACTCCTTCATGCAGTCCTCACTGTAATGATGGTTAATTTAATAACGATCCAAAGTTATAACACCGCTGAAAAAAGTGACCTGCAGACCATCCTCAAAGTTATGACCGCTGCACCTCTCTCAACAATCACATGATTGCAATTCAGGCACGTGGCAGCCAGCTGGCATTTTTTTTGTGGTTGCAGCATTCTGCGATTCCGCAATTCCAATTTGCAGTCTTCTTCCCACAGCTGACTTCCCGACAAGCAAACTCTATAGGGAAGCTATAAAGGGAAGGTCACAAATCAGGATGACCAGATGTTTCACTCAATGACTGCAGTAATTCCCTTAATGATAGCAGCAAAATAGGTTGGGTTATATGATGCTTCACTTAATACCAATATTGCCTAATGATAATGTTTTCGGTCCCAATTGTGGTTGTAATTTGAGGACTACTGAACGTTAATACTGATAAGGAATAATTGGTGCCAGAGGAGGAAATGATACTCCAGAGTAGCCATATTTTCTAGGGATAGAATCAAGGTTGTTTGCCTTCCTCCCAGGTTACACTGAAAGTTTGGAATTGCTTTCTTGTGTTTAGTTTATTATTGATAAGTGTTAAAGGCAGATGGATTCAGCACATCACACACATGCCTTTTGCAATTATTTGAAGAACATATACAATGCTTAAACTTGTGAATGGCATAAATTCTTTACAGATGTAAATCATCCCTGTTGTTCCTTATCTGACAGTTGCTATTTACTTATTGGATTTTTATGCTACCACAGTCGTGTGACTCTTGGCACTGTACAAATAATCATGGTATAATTAATATAATGGAAAAGAACAGGGCCAATCAAATCAATATTACAAGCGGAGCAATCTATAGAAATTCCTATGATGTTATCTAATTAATTAAAAAAAAAGCCCGACCTTGAGTTGGTTTCTCAAAGGCCAGCAATGTCAGAGCTAAATTTTATTTTCAGGGAAAGGCTATTCCATGATGAAGCAACACATCTTCTTGTCATGAGCACCCTCCATTTCCCAGTAGTTCTGGGTTATAAGCTGTTTTATTCCAGGATATTAGTATCAAACAAACGTAACTGAAATAGAAGGTTCTGAAAGTTCTATACAGCAAGGATCCCCAACCTCTGGTCGGTGGACCAGCACTGGTTTGTGGCATGCCAGAAACAGGGCCATGCAAACAATCGAAGCCCCGTCTGCGGGGATACGAGCAGCACACAAAGCCACACCCCCTCTGGACCGTGGCAAAACCTCTCCCCTGGAACTGGTCCCTGGTGCCCACAAGGTTGGGGGCCGCTGGTGTAAATGATAACATCCAGGGCTGAGGTGGGATCCAAGACTGCAGAAGGTGACTAATGCATGCTGAGAGGTAAGTGAGAAAGAGACTAAGCAGAAACTAATGTTTGCTACCTACTTACTAATACTCTGGCATTACAAGCACATCTTCGGCAGAAGGAGTAAGAAAAGGCTTAAACTGACCACTGAGCAGCAAGTGGAAAGACATGAAGCAAAAAAACAGAAGTGAAAGCAAGTAGAGGTAATCCTCAACCTATGACCACAATTGAGTCCAACATTTCTGTTGCTAAGTAAGACAGTGGTTAAACAAGTTTTGCCCCACTGAATCACCTTTTTGCCACAATTGTTAAGTGAATCGCCATAGTTGTTAAGTGAGTTATGATGGTTGTTAAATGAATCTGGTTTGTCAGAAGGTCACAATAGAGGATCACACGGTGCCAGGACACTGCAACTCATATAAATGTGAACCATTTGCCAAGCGTCTGATCATGTGACCGTGAGGATGTGGCAATGGTTGTAAGTGTGAAAAATGATAAGTCACTTTTTTTCCAGTTTTGTTGTAACTTTGAATAGTCATAAAATGAATGGTTATAAGTTGCGGAGTAGCTGTATGACCTTTCCAAGGATATCTGCTGAGAAGACTTGTTGGTTCCCAATCAGAAGCCTGAGGCCTGGGAAATGGGGAATGGGCCTACTGTTTGGAGATTGGAAGTAGGCTAAAATATTATGATGGTAGTGGGCATGAGGAAGTAGGATGGGAGACAAGGAAGGCACCACTCTCAGAGACTGTGAGACCATTGTCTTGTAATAGTTTCACCTTTCAGCTCCTTGAACTCCGCCTTCAATGAACCTTTAGTGACCCTGGACTCTGGTTGCTGCTATCCAATGCCAGGTTGGTCTATAATAAAGCTCCTATCATCTGATTGTGATTGTGGTCCAATCTGATTGTGGATGAGACAATCTGGCACGCAGCTGGTTGGGTTCTGAAGTGGGGGTTGCCTTTTTTGAAATCTGACCAGCCAAGACTCCGGGCAGGGATGTGGATATAGCAATTGTTATGAAACAAAATTCTTATGGTAATGAAACATGTGCCAACAAACAACCAAACTCGGAGAGGATCAGGGATCCATATATATAACATTGTGATGGTGTATTCTGAAGGCTATTGTTTTAGCTGAAAACCCGATCCAAATCGGTGAAAGAAAACTCAGGAAACCGGGTCCGTTTGGATGACCGCGAGGGGTCCCATTTATTTTCAGCTGCGAGTCAAACTCACGATGATGATTCAATCCGGAGAGAGGCAAAACTTAAGGGGAGCCACGGCTTTTTATATTTGCCACGACTTCAAATTTCCGCGATCCCCATTGGCTGGCAGGTCAGCCAATGGGCATCGCCATCCCGACAGCCAATCAGCTGTTGGATTGTTCGTACAAGATGGCGGACCGGTGTGTAGATTCTGGCTGCGCATGTGTGATATACAACACTCCTCCCTTCTTAGTCTGGATTCTTCTAGAGGCGTCGATGGAGCATGCGTAGTCTTGTAAGTAAGCAGGGCGTTGCCGGGATCATGTCGATCTGCGCAAGCTCTGCTCATTCGGACCGCTGCTGCCACCCTGGAAGGATGTGCCGGGGGCTCCCTCTGTCCTCGGCATTGGCTTTGGCGGCGGCGGCGATGGCGGCTGCAGCAACGGTGGCTGTTGGGCCTCTGTGGCTGGGACGTTTTCCGGACAGGCCTCCCGTAGGTAACGCGTGACCCCGTCAGTGTAGTCATCCCTTCCTAGGTCCTCTTGTTCTTCCCCGATGTCACCGGTATGGTCGTCCCTTCCTAGGTCCATTTGTCCTTCCCAGGTGTCCATGGCCCTATCCCCTGGTATTCCTCCCCTGAGTTGGTCTATGTCTCTCTGCCAGGTGCGCCCATCGGAGAGTGCCACTTCATAGGACTTTGGCCTGGTTGCCCTTTTTATTGTTCCGGGCAACCATTTGGGCGGGCCTGGGTAGTTTCTGGCCCAGACCCCCTCCCCCTCCA
>JAEANM010011100.1:0-15449 GCA_017656035.1 Myanophis thanlyinensis
CAATGTTTTCTCCATTTTACTTAGTTGCTTTGCCCAGGGATTCTGGGATTTGAAATCCACAGGTCATAAAAGAGCCACAGTTGCTCACCCCTGCCTTAAGGGGATAGTTCCTAATTGCTAAACTATCAGCACAACAGGTATTTCCAAAGATGTTAGGAATGCATTACTGTTGGTATGGGAGAAAATCAAGAAACAACTCTATATGAAAATTCCGATCTGGCTTTTCACAATAGAAGCTTTGACACATCCTAATGTGATGAACTTAGAGAATGTGGTTAGATACAGAGATATTTTGAACATGAATGGGGAACTTAAAACTAAACAAGAATTAAGGGATTGACGTGACATGGTTTGCAGATACAATCCAGATATGAGAAGGATGCTAAGACAGAGGGTTTTTACAAAGAATTAACAGAACTAGATCAAACACTCACAGGGACAGATGAAAAATTGATAAAGAAAATATACTCCTATTAGACACTATAATGGAGGAGGAACAGGTGAAAGAAACAATGATTGTTTGGGCGAAGAATTTTGGCTACACTATAGAGTTGGAGAAATGGCAGAAATTATGGGATAGAAATTACAAATTGACAATAGCAACTGTGTATAAAGAAAACCTATATGAGGTGTTTTATAGATGGCACTTTGCACCTGCCAGATTGGCAAAGATGTTTAAAGATAATTCAGCTAAATGTTGGAAATGTCACCAGACACCTGGATCATACTACCACATGTGGTGGACATACCCAATGACAAGAAAATTTTGGGTAAAGATACATACTTGGTTGGAAAAAATGATAAAACAACATATTGATTTAAAGCCAGAAACTTTTTTATTGGGCATTCTACTGGAAAAATATAGTAAGGAAAATGAATATTTGATTTTACATATATTAACGGCAGCCAAGATTGTATTTGCACAATATTGGAACAATGAAAAGATCCCAACAGAGTGGATAGTGATTAGAAAAATATTAGAATGTGCGGAAATGAACAGATTGACACTGGAAATTAAGGAAAAAGAACAAAAGGAATACTATAAGATATGGGAGATATTTTATCTATCGTTAGATGAAAAGAATAATAGAAATATAGATGCAATTAAGATTAAAGATATGAAAGAAATGGTATTATATATGGTGAGAAATGAGATGACTATTATATAAGTTGAAATAGATGAAACTGTAGTAGAAAATGTTATAATATATAATTTAGTAAAATATAAGGATTAAGAAAATTGTTGTATACCCAGATGACACACGGGTTAATGACTGAAGTGAATATGTAAATAAAAATAAATAAATAAAATTTAACATTAATCCACGTTATCCAGGTTTAATGAATGGTTTAAAAAGCAAGCTAAATACGTATATATTTTTGTCTTGTGTTTGTTCTTTTTTTACTCTTCTTGTCTCTTCCCTTGAAAGCAATAAAAGGATGGGGGGAACAGCTGGTGCAACATTTCACTATTATGTCAAGTTATTAAGGTTACTTATTTTTTTAAAATTATCTTACATTTTTCCCATTGATTTGAAATGTAATATCTGCCTCAAAAGAAAGCATTTTTTCATCCATTTCTTACACTTGAACTCTGAGTGGCACACAAGAACATATTCCAAAATATGATTCAAGTCAAGTCAAAATACTGTATTTTTCGGCGTATAAGACGAGTATAAGATACACCAAGATTTAAAAGAGGAAAACAAGAACAAAAATATTTTTGGCCTGTGAGCCCCATTTTCGGGGCTTTTATAAGTCTGTTTTTGAGGCCTTTGGGGGCCCATTTTAGGAGTTTTTTTCCAGCCTGTTTTAAAAGCTTTTTAGCCTGTTTGGGGGGGCTTTTTCAGACTGTTTTTTCCAAAAAGCCCTGAAAACAGGCTGGAAAAAGCCCCCAAAATGGGCCCAAAAAAGCCTCAAAAATGGGCTGAAAAAGGCCTGAAAATGGGGCATGAGGGGGGCAAAAAATGGCCAGCAAGTGGGTGGGGCTTTGGCAACATTCGCTGTATAAGACACACAGACATTTTTACCCATGGGGGGGGGGGGAAATGCATCTTATAAGCCAAAAAATATGGTAGTAGACTGGGAGAAGGACATACCGATCTGAGTTGTTAAAGTAAAATACTGTGTGTGTGCCTTTCTGCAAGTTTATTATAGGAAATAAATTCACACTCAGAGTTTAAATATTATTTACACACTTATAGCATTAGACTGATATTGTGAAATCAAGATAAAGAGTCGCATTCACAAGATTACTTAAACATAATTCTCCTTGGAAATGAGGTATGTTAAATAGATTGTTTTCAGGGACGTTTTTCACTGTTTTAAGTCCTGGCCCAAATTACACAATGAGCTTCTTTGATTTAGGGCCATGATGGTGAACCTATGGCATGTGTGCCTCAGGTGTCACACAGAGCCATCTCTGCCAGCACTCCAGCTGTCACCCCAACTGACCGACTGTGCATGCGCATGTGTGTGCTCAACTCCTGAGTGACTGTGCATGCATGCGACTCCCGTGTGACTGCTCATGCATGCAAAACTCTGCATGCGACTGCACATGTGACTCTTGCGACATGCGCATGCGACTGCAGCATGTGCATGTGCAAACCACACATGAACAAAGGCGCACATGATTGCACACATGCAAAACGCACGCACGCATGTGAATCACACATGTGGAAGCTGCACACATGTGCGGAAGGAACATGTGCACTCACATTTAGGACTTGGTGCTGAAAAGGTTTGCCACCACTGGTTTAAGACAAACTGTGGATCTGGGTTACTCTGCTCCTAATCCAACTCTTTAACCACTTTCTAAAAATCACTCTTTCTGCTCACGGCCTAGTGGAAAGTCTTTCCATCTGTGTTATGGGGGTTCCACCGTGGATGCTGAAATCATTCAAGATGATCAATCAAGGACCACTTCTAAAATTATTTCAGTCAGAGAAGTTGACAGGGAACATAATAAACTATCCTGGTCCAATCTTTATCTGTCCAATCTTGCTAGCCAACATCAAGTACATGCCATCAAAATGGTACCAGAATATGTTTCTATGTTCTTCCAGATTAAAACAAGGGCATCTTAAATAAGAGCAGACACTATAGAAACAATGGCATCCTTTTAATCAACTGTTATACAATAACACTTTATTGTATCAATACTTTATTCCAACTTTCCATAATTTGAGCAGATTGGGTGAGCTTGAACTGCTGTAATATTCTCTATGCAGAGCTGTCCATGAACAGCATTCAAAAGCTGCAATCGATCTAAGGATGCAGAAATACTGGCAGTTTGGGGGATGTTGTGTTTGTATAAGGTTACTGCTCTGTGAGCTGCACTTGCTCCCAGTAAAGCTCCAGGTGAGATTCAAGGTGCCAGCTGTTACTAGTAAAGCTCTATGTGGCAGAGGGTCAGGTTATTTGCAGAACCACCTATTTCTTTTTTTATCAATTTATTCATAAAATTTTCAATTTTACATATATATGTGCATAGTAAACAGCATACTGTCTGGATCAAATTGCTTATTATTAATTATTTGCAAAACAAATCCCATGTTCTTAAATACTCTGTATCTTCTTTCTCTTTTATCTTTAATGTCAATCTATCCATTTCTACACAATTTAACATTTTTTAAATTACATCTACTTCTGTAGCTGTTTCCTCATTTTTCCAGTACTGTGCAAATACAATTCTTGCTGCTGCCAAACATGTACAGTAGTATTAAGTATATATTCCCTTTATCATACTTCTCCAATTGTCTACTTGTCTAATATTTCTTTGCTTTTGTACATGCCCACCACATATGATAATACATGCGTGGAGTTTAATTACATTTCCAACATCTGGCGGACATATTTTTGAACATCTTTGCTAGTCTCACTGGTGGCAGTGCCATCTATGAAACATTTTGTGTAAAATAAGCAGTTGCCATTGTCAATTCACAGTTTCTATCCCAAAGCTTTTGTCCTTATTTCTGATGGTTTCTGCTCACCCCACCAGATGTGATAGAATGGGTGTGTTCCAGGTTCCTTCACTGAGCACGTATAAGATATCTCTTTATTGTGCTACCTTCCCTGTGGAACCCTCCTGATTCAGATGTTCCTGACTACGTAGGGTTTTCTATAAGGCATTATAGACTTGGCTTTTATCTGAATCACTGGATATGTGAGGTCGGGTGAGCTTGGCAGGTTAACTATTTGCTGTCAAATAGTAAGAGGGAAGGGTTTTATTGAACTTCTGGCTCACTGTATATTGATTATTACTGTAATGGTTTTAATTGTTTTGAAGTGTTGTTGCTTTTTTACTATTATTAGTTACCCAGAGTCATAGCAGTGAGTTAAGCTGCCATATAATACAGCAAATTTAATGATTTTATATTGGTTTTTAAATGTTGTTATTGTATTTTTTATCGGCTGTAAACCGCCCCGAGTCCTTGCGGAGATGGGGCGGTATATAAATATGACTAATAAATAATAATAAATAAATATAAATTGTTCTAATTTATGAAATGAGATTTTTTTAAAGAATGACCAAATTACCAGATATAAAATATACTTAATGTAGGAAGAGTCTTATTTAAAGCACACATTTCTCAACTGTGTAAAAAATAATAATAAGCATATGTTAGTAATGGAAGGAAGTATAGAACACTACCATTATCTGCTGACATTTTTTACTAATTTTTGGTATGTGCTTTCTTCCTTAGAGGATAATGAACCGCGGTGGCACAGTGGTTAGAACGCAGTACTGCAGGCTACTTCTACTGACTGCTTAAAATTTGGCAGTTCCATTCTCACTGGCTCAAGGCTGACTCAGTCTTCCATCCTTGAGATCAGTAAATGAGGCCTCAGATTGTTGGGGGCAATATGCTGACTCTGTCAACCACTTAGAGAGTGCTGTAAAGCGCTGTGAAGTGGTATATAAGTCTAAGTGCTATTGCTATAATTCTAATATTTGACTCAGCACATATAACTTGATAGCGATTATGGCTATATCAGATGTAGACAGACAATGGGGAAGGATTTCCTTCAGTGCTGTTTGTTGGCTCCAAAAGATTGTAATTCTCCACTGTAGAAACTGGATGTTGAATTAAGTAGGGCTTTGGATTCAAGCTTTTACATTTTCACTTAACGGACAATTACTTTTCTGATAAAAAATAACAAAATCTAACTAACAAAAGCTGTGGAATATAATGAGATCGGAAAAAGTTATGTAAAAACACGTCTAAGACTATAAAAAGGCATAACATAAAACTATTTAAATATAGGTATGTGTGAATTGGATGGCTGATAGCTTTAAATGTATTAACATCAACATCTTAATACAAAAATCCAAGTAATAAAACAGCTTTCACAAAAAGGTTGAGCGCAACCTTTACAGCAGTAGCATCTGTAATGGCGTTTCCTCTGTAATAATAATTATTTTCATGAATTAAATGGAAAAGCAAGAGATTGAACCTTGATCCCAAAACACTCATTTATCACAAAGCTAATGTTTATTTATAAAACAAGCTGCTTTGACAACTTTTAAGAAAATGTTCCTGGGTCTCAAATATTTGTACTGCAAACCTCTGTGAACTGTGATGTTTCAGAAATTGTCACCAATTTTGTTTCCCAATAAGTCCATCACCTTGATTTTTCTAACTTTTCATAAACCTTCTTTTTCAACACTCTCTTGTGCCTTGATTCAATAGATGAGATATTTTCAAAACATCTCATTATTTCCAAAAAGGTCACTTTTGCTTTAGCTTTTTTAAAGGGAGTGAATATGAACCACAGAAGTGATTGATTTAATCTCTACAATGTATTGATCACCCTACTTTCCCTACAATGTTTCACTTCTTCATCAATCTGCATTAACAGAACAATCTTTCTCTAACTGCTCATTATTCCATTAATAGCATCACTCTCATTCATTTTAGCCATATAGGCAGTCCTTGACTAACAATCATCTATTTAACAACTGTTTGAAGTTACAACAGCACTGAAAAACAGTAAAGTACAACCAGCCCATACTTATGATCATCATTGCACACTTTCAATCATCACACCACCATCCCAGTCATGTAGCTAAAATTTAGGTGCTTGGCCACTGACATGAATTTACGATGGTTACAGTGTCATGTGATCACTATTTGCAATGTTCCCAGCTGGCTTTTAACAAGCACAGTCAATGTGGGAAGCCAGATTTGCTTAATGATTGCTTTATTTGCTTAATGACCATGGAAGAAAAGGTAATAAAATTGAGCATGATTCATTTAATGACTGCGCTGCTTAGCAATGGAAGTTCCAATCCCAATTGTGGTTACAGGTTGAGGACTACCTGTATATCTTTTTTCCATATTATTTTTCTTGCTTGGATAAAGACATGTTTTAGGATTCTACTATTTCAGTGAGCAGACATGAAGTTCAGATTTCTTCAAATTACATTTTATTCATGTTTTTTAAAAAGGACTTATCAACAGAAGAATCTTAATCTAAAATATTTTTGTATTATTTCCTATTATTGCACTATTTCCTATTTTTTTTCAAAAGTACTTTCAATAAATATCACTGACTATTCTTTTAATCTGAATTTTACTCAAATCCAAATAAATTAATCAATATTTTCCTTTATCACCATCTTCAAATTTTATTTTTTAAAAAATTATATGGCTGCCATCTCAACAATGACTCTTTGCAATGTACAAAAAATAAAAAGTAGATCACAACAAAAAGGACAATTATCTATTTTCCTAATTACTATTTATGAAACCCTATTAGCAATAGCATTTAGACTTATATACCGCTTTATTGTGCTTTCCAGCCCTCTCTAAGATGTTTACAGAGTCAGCATATTGCTCCCAACAATCTGGATCCTCATTTTACCCACCTCGGAAGGATGGGAGACTGAATCAACCTTGAGCCTGGTGGGATTTGAACCGGCAGACAGCAGAATACTGCTGTACTGCACTCTAATGACTGCACCACCGTAGCAGCACATCTAAGTTCTATTCTAATTTTTTCATCACAGCTTTATATTCCACATTGCTAGAGTTTGTGAAATCTCTATTTAAGTCCCAAAAAGCTTGCCATGCTTCACTATCTAAAACAGACATTGAACTGCCCAGGTCACAAGATTTCTAAACATATATACTGTATTAAGGAATACTTCAATCCATTTTTATTTTTTTAAAAATGCAGGTACTGATATACAAGATCATTTAAAGAGTGACCATTAACAATAAGGACAGTCTTTTGTCAAATCAAGTTTATAGTGTAATTTATCTATTTAGTACTACAAGAAGAAAAAAAGGGAAGTTATAGTAACAATGAAATGAGTAAAATCCATTATATATTTTCATTTCTCTTTTGGGAAGACTGTGAGATCAAAGGTCTTGAGGAAAGGCTTTATAAGAGAAACACTGCTTGTTGACTAAAGAAATTATATATGTAATAGGTTTCTGGGAGAAATTTCTAGGAATAAAGACAAAAAAGGAAGTTCTATTATATTGTTATCTCTTCTTTTCTATACCTTTATTATATTTTATTATTACAGTTGGAACTCAACCAGAAATCCATTTAGTATATTCTTTTATAGTTCTCAAAAGAAGCTTATTTTTATTTTATTTTATTTCATTTATTTGATGAACAAATAAATGCTTTGGAGCATGATCAGTATTTAAAAGAAGGCAATAATTACAATACATTAAATATAAAAGCAATCCTATAAAATAGCAATAAAATAAAATGTATACAGAAAAGACTGAAGAAATTTACAGTGTAAAGGAGACACCAGATGATTTCAGCAAGCCATGGCTACTGTTAAAAATTTAGCAACCTTGTTTGTAATGTTTAGCTAGGAGAAAACAATAACCTTCTGTTCAGAGGAACAAAAGACTGCTGACAGTTGATGTTATGCGTTCCATCTTTCATTTATTGTTCAGAAGACATTCAAGTAATAAAGGTGAAACAGATCCTGCTTTTGTATCAGAATATGTAAAAATGCAATTTTCATAGGGACTATTGATTTGTCCCTATAAATAATTTGCCAATTTGGGCCAAGATGAAGTATGGGCAATACTATAAAAAAATCTGGCAATGGAGATTTAGATCCCAGATCCTTCACTAATGGCTGACTACAGTTTTAGTGTGTGTGTGTGTGTAAATCAACATAAACCAGATTGAGATTGATTTTCTTTTTAAGGAAGATTCAAACCTACATGAGGTGAGAATTTACTTCAGCCAGTATCTGAGGAAACAGAGCTTCAAATGGGTCCCTAAGGAGATGCAATTTAATTCCAATGGCATAAGGACACAATAAAAAAATTAGGTAATAATCTCTTAAAATCTGGACCAGTTAGTTTCTTACCTAGAAGCATCCTTATAAAAATATAATTGGATGCCATATAGAACTGAGCCAAGCACTTTAACTCTGAATAATTTGACAACTGCTGCTAACAACTACATGCATATGGCATGTATATTTAATAATTGCAAAGGATACTTTTGGAGATTTCATAAGGAAGTCCTTTGCTTAATTAATCCTCTGAGTAAATAATTGAATGTCTATGAGCTTAAAGGTTGTAACGAGAGAGAGAGAGAGAGAGAGAGAGAGATTATACACAATATAAAATTCTACTGTTTCAAGAAACCTGGGAAATAGAGCCTATATAAATTTAATAATACATACATACATTTATTTAATAGTCACTTACTTTCTTGTCTGTTAGATCTAGCCTGAAACTTTAGTATCTGTTTAGAAACTGTTTAGTATCTACCTGTGGAGTGTTTCTGTGACCAATTACCTCTTTCACTCTCTCTAAAAATTGGCCCTATCACTCCTTCTTTTAAATGTGTACTTTCCATTTCATAATAATACTTCCTAAATTAACAGTAGTTGGGATCATTTGAATTCTGATTCTTACATTTAACAACTAAATGTTCAAACTACAATCATATTTGAATTTAATGCTATGATGGAATCTAATGACAAGGTTATTTCTGTATTATAACATCCATACTCCTCAGTTAACACTTTTTCTTTGCAAAAATCAAAAGGAGTTTAATATAGGTTGTGGTTGCAGTTGACATCAAAATTTGACTTGAAGATACTTATTAGAGCTATGCCCATAGCCAAGCTAACCTTTTAGAGTCCTTAATAGAAGTCTCAACATTAGATTATAGTTTAATATCTAATTACTTTGCCCTTCACTATATTTCCACATTACTTTCCATCTGTAAAATAGCCACTAACCCGATAGGATTCTTCACTATTAAATTAGTGAAGCAAAACCAGCCTTTACAAACCAACTCTGTTGTTAGTGACAATTATTTCCAACCAATATAGTCTAATAAGTCTGAGGCTACGGGACAATTCTTTGAAGCCCAAAAGTCAATTATCTGAAAAGGTGCTGAAAAGTATGGCTAGTAACACGTATAAAATATTTGCGACATTCCAACAAATGACCATTTACATTTAAAATACCTAAAACCTGGTCAATATATCTGTAGGTGGAGATTCTTCTATTTTGCCATCAGATTATCTAATATACATCCTGACTATCTAATATACAGAACTACAAAAACTAATTTGTCAATTGAAAAATATTAAAGCTTAAAGCAAAGACACAGTTTTACTCCAATTCCTAAAATCCCATCCCATCAGGTAAGCATTTGCACTATTCCCTTTCTTCACTGCCATAAATAATTATTTCTAGATTCAAAAAGATTGGCTTAATTCCATTGTTCTTCCTATACACAAAAATGGATACAAGTCTGATCCTACAATTATTGCCCTATCAGGACAATTATACACCAGGCTTTAATGTTGCTTTTAAAAGAACTCAATTATGACCTTACCTAGCTGGATCAGGATAGATGGGATGTTCACGGGATCCTGCCCCATCATAACGTGAGAGTGAAATGAGCGAAGATTCCAACAGCCTCCTACAAAACAAAGCAAAAAAACATTAAGTATTAATTATTCCACCCCTTTGGTTTCTTGTGTCTTCCAAAATGAAAATTCTGAATATCTTGTATACCATCATTTTGTTTTGATTTTTTGCTTATTTTGGCCCAATAGTCACCCTAAGTACAGCAAGTACTTCAATTTTATTAAAATATTGCCTGCTTCTTCCTTCCTCACAGGTTTATTATAAGGGTTTGGCTAAAAATGGTACCATTTATGATGTAATCACCATAAGATCTGAAAGAAAAATTAGCATTTGTGTGTTATATTAATTACCTACCAAGAGGGGGGAAAAACATCTTTAATCCTACAGATTGGGAACCTGGAGCTATAGCAAATATGCAGTTCCCAGAAAGATCTCCTGTTTTAACTACTGTTAACTTCTTACACAATTTTGTTTTATTTAATATTACAAAAATGTAAATGTAATAGATCATGGAATTACCAGAGCATTACAGAAATTATCATACAAACACAGTTGTCCTTGGCAATCAACTTTACCCCAGTGGAAAATCTAGGTATCCTATAAGAAATATTTGTATCACATATACAGCATACAGCATATAGACTGTCAAAAGCAGTGACTGTGAAGCTCTTATGCAAAGTTTTCAGCATATAGTTTTCAGGTCATTTTCCTCTCTGTACAGCAGTATTTTCAAGATTGGAATATAATAGCAATAGCACTTAGACTTATATACAGTTTCAGAGGGCTTTACAGCCCTCTCTAAGTGCTTTACAGAGTCAGCATATTACCCCCAACAATTTGGGTCCTCATTTTACCCACCTTGGAATGATGGAAGGCTGAGTCAACCTTGAGCCTGGTGGGATTTGAATTGCCAAATTGCAGGAAGTCAGCAGCAGAAGTTAATTGTTAAGAATTTAATTTCTAAAAGCAGGAATTTATGTGCTGCTTTGAATACATATGAGCTACCCATGTTTACTCCATAGATATTAAAAAATACACTGCAAGTCCCCACAACACACACAGCCGAATTCAGGAAGTCACAATTACTACACACCATAGGCCAATTGCCAATCTTTTTGCAACAGTAATTTAGGAAGTCACAATTACTACACACCATAGGCCAATTGCCAATCTTTTTGCAACAGTAATTTATGACCTTATCATCTCAGAATTGGATTAGTGCAATATACTTTTGCACATGGCTGCCCTTGAAGACGTCCGAGTCTTTTCCCGTGTAAGTTTGAGAATATCTTCACAACGCTTCAGTGAGGTCCCACTCGCCATCTTCAGGCTGGTACCTTCTGCTTCGTGCCAGTGCAAGCAGTGTGTGATTGGAGCTGCCGTCTCTCTATAAATACTGGTGGGGAGGGGTGTGGTGTGCTGGGCTGGTTGGCTGCGTTGCTGCCTCTTGATTAGTTGATGGAGTTAATGTTGGTATAATGGGCTGTGTGATGGCCTTGCTAGTTCTTTTGTTGTGGTATCCTTGGTCCTGCATTATAATCTTCTGGGTCATTTGTGTTGTGATCTCTTTTCCGAAATAGAAAAACACCCCCATAATATGAACAAACAGGATGATACCTCCCGCCTACCAGACATCTGGAAACCAGCCCTCAGAAGATTACAACAACCACCCAGAAGATTACAATGCAGGACCAAGGATACCACAACAAAAGAATTCGCAAGGCCATCACACAGCCCATTATACCAACATTAACTCCATCAACTAAACAAGAGGCAGCAGCACAGCCAACCAGCCCAGCATACCACACCCTCCCACCAGTATTTATAGAGAGACAGCAGCTCCGGTCACACACTTCTTGCACTGGCACGAAGCAGAAGGCACCAGCCTGAAGATGGCGAGTGGGACCTCGCCGAAACGTTGCGAAGAGATTCTCAAACTTACACGGGAAAAGACCCGAATAGATCTAGACCTGCATATGTATATTTATACACACACACACATTATTCCACCAGTGTGTACATGTTGCTCATTGCACTGTCACTGTGGGTCTGTTGTATTAAGTCTAGTCATGGTGTCATGTGGCATTTAGAAGTCAGGCGGCCCATCTGATCGTTAGTACCCTGAGGGATTGGTCGTTAGTTGCAAATGTTGCGAATGTAAACCTTACAAATGCGTAATTTCTGCCACAATCGCAAAGCAGTTTTGGAGTCCTAAACCCAGCCCCCTTCCTCCTCCAGGCAGCGCGACTGAGGACCGCAAGCCATGTCCGACTTTGTGGAAAGCGAAGCGGAGGAATCGGAGGAGGAGTATGACGAAGACGGGGAAGTGGTCACCAGACCCCCTAAAAAGTTCGTGGAAGACGAAGATGGTGAGCTTAGACAGTGGCATTCCCAGCACGGGTCTCTCAGTTTGTCCTAGGAAAGTTAAAAGTCGTTTCGTTACCAGATAGACAACAAATAAATTCAATAAACCAATAAAGTAAATAAATCCTGTGGGCCGTATTCACGCCCACTCCTGCCTCGATCACTTCGTGGTTGGATTACTGTAATGTTCTGTGCTTGGGGCTGCCCTTGGAAAGCATTCAGGTGCTGGCATTGGCCCAGAATGCCCTGGCACAGCCGAGTTTTGGGCATTCCACAAGACGATCAAGTAAATTCAGTCCCCTGCCCCTCTTGGGTCAAAGGGACCTTTTAAGGCCCTTCCAGATGGAAAGGATTAGCCAGTGGCCTCACCATTGTTGGGGAACACCCATGGGGGCTCCTTTTAGGTCAAGGAACTGGACGATGGGATGGGAACTCACTCCGCCCCACAGCAGCACATGGATCTCGAACGCGGGCTTGGAAACCTCCCACCCCACGCCCCAATCACAATGAGCCACTGTGTCCCTTATGTAAATTGATTTTCTAAATTTGATTGCTGCTCATCTTCCAGATAAGGCAGCCCTGCGTGGATTACAAACAAACAAACAGTGAAAAAGCACTAAAAGCAATTAAAATGAAAGAGAGATGTGTAAGAACTGAGACCAAGAGCCAGACAGTGTTGGGGTGTGTGTGTGTGTGAGACCTTATCCCATCAACCATCTCCATCCAGCAGAAGCAAAGTTTTGCAGCCCTTCCCTAATACCTGCTCTGCCAGTTGCCCGTCTCCCACTGGCCTTCGAAGTCCAATTCAATCCTCAGCTGGTCATCCGAAAAGCCTCGCATGGCACAGGCCAACAGAGTTTGCTTTTTGGGGGCAGGGGCAGCTTTCTCTTGATTTTTTTTGCCTGCTTGCCCCACCAAAATCCACAGAGCTGCCTGCTGGGGGTCCCCTCCATTAAGAAGTGTCCCCTTGCGAGACCTTGACTCGGGCCTTCTCTGTCGTGGCCCCCGCCCCAAGGAACAGCATCGCCTCGGAGATGGCAGCCCAGATGCCCGGCTCCTTTGTGACAAGACCTTCTTTGGTCACAATAAGTCGTTTGGCCTTTCAGGAGCCCCACAGCTTCCAGCCTTGAAGTCAGTGACTGGCTGTTTTGGGGGCTGCTTTGCTCCTAGCTTAAGTAGACCCCCATCTGGTTTGCCCGTCCCCAGAAGGAGAACTGATCCCTGTCCAATTCTTCCACCAATCAGTCTGTGGGACTCTGTGAACCCCAGAGGTTCTTCTGCCCCTGTGAAGTTTTACATCTGGCGTTACCTTTGGTCTCCATTTCTTTGGGTTAATTGATAGTTGATTTGTTTCTGGCTGCCCCCTTCAGAGGAGGAAGAGGAGGAGAACCTGGATGACCAGGACGAACAAGGGAACCTGAAAGGGTTCATCAATGATGACGACGATGAGGAAGAGGAGGAGGAGGAGGAGGCCAGCGATTCAGGAGACTCGGAGGACGACGTTGGCCGGAAGAAGCGGAAACGCAGTAAGTGTTTGGGACGGGGCGAGGTGGCATGGGAAGTTGCCTAGAAAGCTTCATGTGGCAGGCTTCACCACCTTATATCAGCCCAGCCCTGTCCTTCAGGCAGGGAAGGTATGCTACACCCCCAACCCCACCCCAAATGTAGTATGCTACTAGAGAGATGATTGGGGATGGAGGTTAAAACATACAAGGAACAGTTGCAGGAATTCAAGTTCAAATTCAATCCTTTGTTGTCAATGCACAACACGTGTGCAGTGAAATTGAATGAGTACAATCACAGAAACAGAATAGCACAGAAACACAGAATACATGCAAATACAGAATACATCTCTAGACTTATAAACAAATCCCTAACCCCAGGAAATACTAGGGCTAGGCACACATTCACACACACACACACGCACACGATTCCACCGGTATAGAAGTCTGGTATTATTCTACCGGTATAGAAGTTTAGAAGTCTGATGGCCCAAGGATAGAATTGGGTTTGGCCAGTCTAGTTTGAAGCGAAAGACTAGGAGAGGCACGATGGCAGCATTCTGGTATTTGTGGGGCTGCCACAAAATAGAGAGGAATCAACCTATTCCCTAAAGCATCAAAATGCAGGAGAAGAAATGGATGGATGGATGGAAAGAGAAAGGAAAGGGAGAGAGGGAAGGAAGGAAAAGAGAGAGAACACATTGCTGTTCTGCCTCTCCTCCCTCTCTGGCTGCCTCCTGGCATGTTTTTCTATCTCTTGACAGATTTTGATGACCGCCTCGAAGACGATGACTTTGACCTCATTGAAGAAAACCTGGGTGTCAAAGTGAAACGCGTGAGTGTTATTGGGGTCCCTGGTGAGCCTCTGGGAGGACGATGGTGTCAGGGTTCCAAATAATGCACCTATAGGGAAAAAAAGGCCCTCTGAGGCAGGTGAGTTCCTCAAAGAATATTGGACACATCATATTGGCACAACTGGTGAAAGACAACTCTGACATTTCCCAGGGGTTTTACCTAATTAAAAAGTAAAAGTTTCCACTTTCACACCCCCCCCACCAAGTCACTTGGTCACACTGTCCAATCCAGGTGCTGGCCAGTCGCTTGGTTACTTCCCTCCTCCCCTGGCCAGCCACCTGTGCAAATGTCCTTGGTTCCCATAGCAAATTGTTATTGTTTTGTCCACAAAACCCCACCTGACCGTTCCCCCACAAGATGGCTTCAGCCAGGCTCACTCCAGGGTTGACCGGTGGGCCTTGGAAGCTGGGTGGTTCTCCTTGGGTTCTTTCTCATTGTTTACATTACTTTGCTTCTGTTTACGCACTTTCTGAGATCAATGAAAGGAGGACCCCAATTGTTGGGGGGGGGAGGGGCATGATGCTGACCTTATAACCCACTTAGAGAGAACTGTCAAACACTACGAGGCGGTATATAAGTCTTAAGGCCTATTGCTCTTCCTTTTTCTTCTTGTGAGCCCTTTAGCCCTTTTTAATGGTAACCAGAACAAGAATTAATATAATAAACCCCAGGCCCAGGGGGTCTAGGACAACTCAGCATGGCCAACCCATTGCAGGACAACTCGCCGTAGGAGAGAGAGGGGGAGTTCAATGCAGGATTAGTTCCTTTCTTTATTTACTCCCCCCGGAGATTCGCATCATTCCGGATCTCCAGGGTTTTCGACGTGCCCTTAAAACCCATTTATTTCAACAAG
>JAEANM010011101.1:2553-15447 GCA_017656035.1 Myanophis thanlyinensis
CCATCCCTCCCCGCCGCCGGCCTGCCTGAAGGACATATCTATATATATATATATATAAAACTCCGTTTGCTTGGGATTCTGTTGCTGGACTTGCAAGTTTCCATTCGAGAAGTGTCGGCGGAGGGACGCCCGAAGCAGCCGCTTGGCGAGCGAGGCTTTCTCCTTCCTACCCGATCCGGGCGAAGGAGCTGTTCAGTTGCCCTCAGCCGGCAAACCTCGTTCACCCCCCCCGGTTGACTGAAGAAACCTTGGGCGTCGTGATTGTGGGTGGGTGTGGGTTTTTTTTTTGTTTTTTTTTTTTGTTTCGTGTTTCCCCCCCTTTCTTCACCCACCCCCACCCGCACCACGTTGCGTGGCTTGAGAAGATGTTACTCTCCAAATTTGGGTCCCTGGCTCATCTTTGCAACCCGACCAGCATGGATCACTTGCCGGTGAAGATCCTCCAGCCAGGTAAACAATTTTCAAGAGTTGCCTCTCTTGAACTAAGGGAGAGGGGGGGGGAGAGAAAGAGACGGGGACCTTGTGTTGCGTTGCGTGGTGTGTGTGTGTGTGTCTTGGGCGATGTGCGTGACGAGGTTTCCTCTCCCTTTCCCCGCCTCAGCCGTGGGACAAGAGAGCGGTGGATCCCAGCGATCGACCGGAGTCATTCATTCATTCATTCGTTTTCTGGTTTTTTTTTTAAAAATAAAAACATCTCTGCAGTTTGTTTTAAAGGGAGCCGGCTTGTTTCCCCGGTTATCCTAAGCCCGGGAGTAATTGGGGGGGGGGGCGTCTGGCGGGGGGGGGGAGAAAATATTTTATGCCGGAGGATGAAAAAGAAAAGAATTGGAAAGACGGTTTTGCCAAGTGCCGGCAGATCCGCCTCCCAAAAACCCCGGGCGACCACGAGTGAGTGAGTGGGAGGCTGAAACTTAGACCTTTCTAGCGCTCGCCCCACTTTTTACAGCCCCATCCATTAATTCCCAAATCTGGGCTTGGCCGCACTTGGATTGATTTTGCTGGGATGTTGCTGGTGACTTTGAAAAGAAATGCTGAGACGAGGGGAGGGTGGGGGCTTTTTAAGATGCCCCTTTCCTCCTCTTCAACCTTTTCAGATTGAGAGATCTGCCCTAACAGCTGTCCAGCCCCTTGAACGACTTTCCCCCCCTTTCTCAACCCCTGCCTTTTCTCTTCTTTTCCTTCCCTCTCCAGTGAAAGTGGAAAAGGAGCCCTTCGACAAAATCTACCAAGTGGGCTCAGTCTTGGGCAGTGGGGGATTTGGCACCGTCTATGCTGGGAACCGGATTGCAGATGGCTTGCCGGTAAGAGGAGGCTCTTGAGCAACAAACTCCCCCCCCCCTTCTCCACCCTCCCTCCCCCCCCAACCACGAGTCTTGGGTTTGCTACCACCCACCCCGTTTGCCTGGCTGTCAATTCCAGCTGTGGAGTCCATAGCGGGGCAAGTTAGCCTGAGCAACAGGCATCGGGGCTTGGTATCCCCCACCCCTGACCCCCATCCCTTAATTCAATTCACAGACTGATTTCCCTATAATCTCTTTTTTTCCCTGCTTCCAGGTAGCTGTAAAGCATGTCGTGAAGGAGAGGGTGACCGAGTGGGGCACAATTGTAAGTATCCATGGATGGATCCCGAAATGTATGTGTGCGCCTGCCTGCACGCCTGAACGTAGTTTCCAACTGCTTTTCTCTCCCTGTATTAATAACAGAAGGCTGATGATTGTTTCCATGGATTCCCCTTTCCACCCTGCATGCTGCTGCCTCTCCATTCTCTGTTATTGTTTACATTGAGGTTGGGGGGGGGGATTTTGGCAGGGTTTCTTCTTCTCCTCCTCTTCCCCCTCTTCCCTCCCCTTTTGACTGCGGCAGCAGAGACACCCAGTGGAGTAGCTGCAGCCTTCCCCATCGGTCTAGCTGCGTAGCCCTCCCCCTTCCCGTCCTCCGCCTGGCTGCTGGAATTTCCATTTTGAGAAAGAAGTGGTATGATTTGTTTTCGGATGGGCAAGGAAGGGGATTTTCCCTCCTTCTTCCTCCCCTCCTCCCTTCCTGATATTCCAAATAATTTGCTTCTTCTCCCTCTGTCTCGCTCTCTCCCTCCCTTCCGTACCCCTCCTCCTCATAGGGTGGAGTAATGGTGCCCTTGGAAATAGTCCTATTGAAGAAAGTGGGTTCAGGCTTCCGGGGAGTCATTAAGCTGCTCGACTGGTACGAGAGACCTGATGGCTACCTGATCATCATGGAACGACCAGACCTGGTGAAGGATCTCTTTGACTTCATTACGGAGAAGGGAGCGCTGGATGAGGACACCGCACAGCGCTTCTTCCATCAAGTCCTGGAAGCAGTGCGCCACTGCTACAGCTGCGGGGTGGTACACAGAGACATCAAGGACGAGAATCTTCTAGTGGATCTCAGGACAGGAGAACTGAAGCTGATCGATTTCGGGTCTGGAGCCATCCTCAAGGACACAGTCTACACTGACTTTGATGGTACGCGCCCCTCCCAACTGCAGCCAAGTCCCTGTGTGTGGATGGGTGGGTTGGATGAGTGCTTAATTGGGAAAGCATCCCGACACAACCCCCTCATTCTTAATCACATTCTCACCACCTACGAGTAACAAAATTATATTTTTTTGCTGCTGCAGTCAGTAGCAGGTTGATAATTAAATCCTTCGCAATGGAGGCAGCTGGAAGCGGGGTTTGTGTCAGGTTGTTTAGGAAAGGAGCAATTCCAGGCAGTGACGCAGCAGTTTATATTTTCCCTGCCTTCAAAAAAATAAAGGCATTTTCCTAGAGGGCGATGTGTTTACAGTTGAGTCAAGCTTGTGTGTTTCCATCTGTGCTTTTCTTGGTGCTTTTCTGCCCTACTCATCTGTCCCCCTACACACAAAAATATGTAGTTTTCTCCTTTTCCCAGCTCCTAATTCTCCCGTGATATTTTGGAAGTCCCCCGCATTGCAGACTGAGGGATCCTGGATGGGTGGGGGTGTTAAAACCTCTTTAAAAAAGTTTTTTTTCCCCTTCTTAAAACTTACACACTGAAACATAGGTTGCCTCCTTTTGTTATAACAGATATCATCTCTGCTTTTTGCCTAAGAGCGGCAAGATTGTCTTTCTTTCAAGGTGAAGGTGATCCATGTAAAGGAGGCACCGTTTCCCCCTCCCTTCCCTAGTCAGCTGCAGCATTTAACATCTGTTTGTTGTGAAACGAGAGTCTCTTGGCCATGTGACCTTCAGCATCACAAATTCCAGTTTTCATTTGGTATCCAAGTAACCACTCGGTGCAGAGGGAGGGCAGTTGCTAACTGCCTTCTTAATGCGCGAGGCAGATTTCACTCTTCTCTTAAAAGGCTATTCTGATTTTCTCTCTTTTTTATTATTAAAAAATAAAAAGGGAGTGGCGTACTTTTGGAAGTGGCCAAAACTGATAAGTCACAGTTAGGAACCAAGGCTGGAGTTTCACCTTTCCCCCCCCCTTTCCTGCCTCTCCTTTCATCCCCTGTTCCTTTGTCCTTTTGTGTCTATTTTTGGTACGGTGCTGCAGACGCCACGTGGTCAAGGAAAGGGAGCTTTATGTTAGTAAACAGTCAGCTGATGGGAAGCTTGTGCTGCTCATCGCCACAAAATAGAACCACCCGAGGGCTGAGATTAAAACATGATATAATCCCAGGGGTGTGATGTAAGGTCCAGAATTTTCCCATAGATGTTTGTGTCCTGTGGGGGACTTTGTTTGTTTGTTTGTTTGTTTAAAAAAGGGATTTTTGAAGTGGCAACACATAAAATATGCAACACAAAAATTCATTCTTGGCTAACAGGGCAGGGGGTCTTGTGTTTTCCTCCCCACAGGAACACGAGTGTACAGCCCTCCAGAATGGATTCGCTACCACAGATACCACGGGCGATCGGCTACGGTGTGGTCACTGGGTGTTCTGCTCTATGACATGGTGTGCGGGGACATCCCTTTTGAGCAAGATGAAGAGATCTTGAGAGGGCGCCTGTATTTCAGGAGACGAATTTCCCTGGGTGAGCTGAGATTTACAGATCTCCACAATCCCCCCCCCCCCCCCCCCCCGTTTCTCTCTGCGCACTGAAGGGATTGTTTCTGGTGGCTGACCTGCTGTCTCTTGCCTTTCCAGAATGCCAACAACTGATCAAATGGTGCCTTTCTCTGAGGCCTTCAGACAGACCAACCCTTGAGCAAATTTTTGACCACCCGTGGTTGCACAAATCCGAAGGTGTCAAGTCAGAAGATTGTGACATAAGGTTACGGACCATTGGCACCGACGTGTCTCGCACAAGTTCAAGCAACGAGAGCCTGTGAAATACTGAGGACCTTGTAAAGGGAGGGGAGCCACAAGCAGGGGGGGGGGGAAGAGGGGGAGAGAAAAGACCACAGAGTGCTGCTGCTGCTGCCAATATGTAGAAGGGGCTGGGGGGGGGGGTGGAGTGGGAATGCATTAATTATTCTGTACCTTGAATCTTTGTCGGAGGGAATTGATTTTTTTTTTTTAAATTTTCCCCTTGTTGCTGGTTCCTGCTTCAGAACGAAATTTCCTTTTGGAAACGCTAATATATGGGAGTTGGCAGGCCAGTACTTAAGCACCCAAAAGACTGACCTTAATATTATTATTTTTATTATTATTATTATTATTAACAAGAAAAGCAGTGACCTCTTTAAATAACATGGTAAAACCTTTTTGCTCTCATAGAGCCTGGACTAAATTTTATTTGCTTTTTTGAGTGCCTTTTTGAAAGCTGCTTCAGTGGGACTTTCTTTTTTGAGCTGCGTGTGTCCAAAGAAGATCCAGTACATTGTAGAACCTGCCTTCCCTTCTCCATTCTAGGTGCTGGGGAAGCAGCTCCCTATGATGCGCTAGAAAAAAACATGTTCAGTGACTGAATGAAGTAGTCCCATCAACTGATGATGGAATACTTGAACACAGGCATTTCACCCTTGTTCTCTCCCAGCCTTTCTCCCACCACCCACCCACCCACCCCCACCAACCAGACCCCCAGCAAGACAACCTCTGCTGATCCACACAATATTTCCATAGCCTGCACAGGTTATCAGCTCTTTATCAGGAACATTTACCCATATTTCATTTCATCTCTTACCACTGGGCACAAGGAAAAAAAGGCCCTTTCTCAGTTCCCCCAACCTCCAAGTCTTAAAAGAAAAAAAAAAGTATGAATGGGCATGTTAAATGCACAATCAATGCAATATTCAAGGACTGTGTGCGTGTGTGGGATTTTTTCTTCTTCTTTTCCCATTACCTGTATAATGTGTTTTATGTAAATTAACCCCCCGTACTATACAAGTTTTATTTATTGTCTGGAGTTTAGAAAACTTCTCACAGACTCAGCTGTGGCTATTTATTTTAGCTAATTTATTTGTTTAGAATTATGCAACACTGCTTTTATCTCTCTTCTGTTGTGGAGATTTCTCTGGGATCAGTCGACAATTATTTTTGCATTCCTGTCTTTTCCTCTTTTGGGGGTAGGGGTGGGTTGTTGACAAAGAAATATATAAAGCCTGACCATACCTGTTCTTTTTTTCCTTCATTTTTGGTTGGAAGATAGAAAAAAATGTTGTACAAAGTCTAATTTAAGGGAATTAGAATGACTTTAAAAGTTAGTATGCCTTTTTTGTCTGGTATTATTGACATACCAGAACTGTAAAGTAATGCTGTTTTGAAGGGTTTTAAATTATTGACATTGTACAGTCTTTGTGCATTGGCTCTGGAAGGAAGAGTGGCAGAGTCATAAACCTTAATTTATTTTAATAGATGTGTGTTCTGTGATCTGGTTGCACTTATGCAGCTTGGATTTGGATTTTTTTTTCCTTCTGTTTAACAGTGTGAAATGTATGGAGATCATATTTTTTTATACAGGTATTTCAATTAAACTTTTTTGTAGATAAGTGGCATGATGTGTTCATTTGAATTCAGTAGTGGCACCTCAGAGGAAGCACCTTGACACATTTATACAGATTTACACAGAAGTTAAGTTCCACCAATGCCAGCAGCAATTTGGATCGAGGACTGCAATCTTCATGCATCATCCACGGATAGAAATGATCCTCAATCGGGATTAGCTAGTGGAGAAATTCCCACATCTTCGGAGTTGGTGACTACATTTCGAAGTTTTCAGAGAACATCACAGATACTCTTGACAAAGAGGTTGCCATAGTGAATGTGTGAAGTACGCATCTACAGCTCCCAATAGGCGTCTTATCAGCTTGTCTTCCAAGATTGTTTCTGGGGTCTGCTTGAGGTCGAGATATTTTGAGAACTGCAGTTTCCCCTTGTAGGCTGCTACTTTGCTTTCCAAAGTTTTGGAAACCTGTGTTTGAAATTATAAAATCTTAAATGTGTGCCATGGAGCTTGGTGGGTAGGACTCCTAATGGGAGAGTCAAGTCAGGATGGTCACAATTGCAAAATTGAAAGCACCACCAGCAATGATTTGCCTGTATAATGTACAAAAGGGTTTTAGACATGCATTTGTGGCTGCCATGTTGACTTTTCACAACTTTCCCCCAAGATGGTTCCCTTTGCCAGTGGTGCCTATATTGGAGACTTGGAATAAAATATAGGCTCATGGGGAAATTGCCGACAACTGCAGGTTATCCAACTCATTCATCCATGGCTTGTAACCATTTGTGATGTCCTTATTCATTCTCTTAATGGTGAACGGATTTCGGCAATTTACAAAATAATTCCTGTACTCCTAATAACACTGTCATAAAAAAAAATGGTCAACTTGTATTGACCAATCATGCCTGCCATTTTGGTGCTGCTGACCCACCGGGTATGAAACTCCTGCAAATGTCACATTTGTTATTCCAAACCCTCATTTTGGATGTTCTTAAATGCTTTTTCTCAATTCTGTAGCCCTCCAGGTGCATTGAGTGATGATGAGGCGCCAGGTTGGGGAATGCTCCAGAGGCAAAGCTATACATGACAGACCTGTTTTGAGACAGGACTCTCCTATTTTCATTAGCTTTGCACAACATGCTAAGCCAGAAAGTCTGGCAAGCATGCAGGTGGCTTAATTTTATCCTGTACAACATGCATCTCTTTAATCAACAATTTAGGTTTACCACATTGTCCAATCTCCAAAAATCTTCCATATTAGAATTACACACTGGAGAATATGAAACCTACGGCAAACAGAAGTTCCATCTCAAACTTCATATACCATTGTAAGTTAAGTCTTGAGGTAGATAACACAATGTGCTCAAGAGCAGATTTTCTGTTTCATTCATTCGTCTGCCAGAGGTTTTGTTTTTGTTTTTACCAATCTGATCTGGTTCTAAGCAATATACATAAGCAAGGTTTATGCCTGGATTCTTCCCAATAGCAATTATTATTATTATTTATTGAATTTCTATACCACCTCTCTCCCGAAGGACTCGAGGCGGTGTACAGCCTAATAAAAGACATAAATATATACAATTAAAAACCAAGTTAAAATTTCAAATACTGCAATGGCCAATGAATTAAACCCAATTTAAAAAGCAGTTAAAAATTAAAATTTAACATTTAAAACTAATTTAAAAACAAAGATTAAAACCTCCATTGAATACTAGGCCAGACCAGCCTGCTGAAACAGGTGGGTTTTTAATGCGCGCCTGAAGGTCTGTAGATCCGCGATGGTCCGGATCTCCGGGCGCAATTCATTCCAGAGGGAGGGTGCACCCACAGAGAAGGCTCGCACCCTCGGGGTTGTCAGACGGCACCGTCCAGACAGTGGAACCCCGAGGAGGCCCATCCTGTGGGAGCGCACAGGTCAGCTGGAGGCTGATGATGGCAATAGAGGTTGGGTTGAAGCATCTTCTCCAGACAGACTAGCTTTTATATGCAACAAATTTCCTTCCTTGAAAGAAAATCCAGATGAGGACTGCTTATCTGCATTCTGAAGCAGATGGGGCCAGGTCTTGTTATTTTTACCTACTTGGAGTGGCTCTTAGGAAGTGTTCATAACACTGTACTGCTTAACCTCCTCTTGTGTTGGAAACTTCATTAGCTACAAAGAGCCCTTACTTAATTTAGCGTGGCTAATGCATCAGGACCACTGCGGCTTTCCAAGGCTTTTCTTTTATAAAAATAGAATGACCCAAGAAGATTCTGGTCTCATGGAGCAATTACAAGGAAAGGAGGCCGGATATAACAGAAGATTACCCCAAAATGTCTCCTTTGTTAACAGTATTTCAAAATCCCAATTGCTGAATATTAGAATTCCTGTTTCCATGTGATACAATGGTAAGCCACTAAAAAAAGGGAAAGTTGCTAACTTCTACGTAGCTCAGTGATGGCGAACCTTTTAGAGACCAAGTGCCCAAATTGCAAGGCGCTCGCACGTGGTGGAGACCTGAAGACCAGCTGGCCGATGAGACGCGGGGCATCACAACACCGGCAGCTCTGCAGGAGGCAAAATATTTCTCTTCCCTGAGTCTTTGTTTCGTTCTTCTGTTTCCCTGCAAACAACGTTGTGAAACACCATGGAGAAATGTGGTGGAGCCGAGCTAGGACGATGGCGTGTGTGCCCACAGAGAGGGCTCTGAGTGCCACCTCTGGCACGCGTGCCATAAGTTTGTCACCACTGTTCTAGCTCAATGGATTTTCAGTCTTCCTACTTAAATAATCCCCTTGGACAAAATAATAGGAACAAGAAGTTTGACATGGTTTTCTTTATTTTTTTTTCCATTTCCTCCTTTCATGCGAACATTATCCATCTCTCAGTCTTTATATCAATCAGTCATAAAGGCAGGAATGTGATACCCTAGGTAAAATTGGGACATAGATGTTTCTTCCAGTCTGCAGCTGGAATCTCACGGGGGGCTCAGTTAGAAAGAAAACCAATGTTATAATGCTTGCATTCAGTTTTTCTAGGCCAGTATTAAATTACACTACAGGTCATTTGGCATAGGAATTGACCTCCATGTACTGTATATAAATTGATAGCATTGTTACTCCCACTTTTCAAAACATGAGCATCCTTCTAAAACCCATCTTCTCAACCTTAACCTGAAGAATTCATATAAAGAAGTCTTTGAGGTAATATCTGTTGTACTTGGAGACATGCAATGAAATTCCTTTTTTTTTTTTTTTAAACAAAGATATTACCATCTCTTCCATTGGGCTTGTGGGGGTCTTTGTTGGTTGCAGTTTCAGTGTGTGTCATGAAACCTGCCAACTTGGTTTAATCAATTACATCCCAACATTAACCATTTGTATACAGAAGCACACAAAAAGTTATTACTCGAATCCTTAAAACAGAGATTAGGACTATTGTGCCTTAAAAAGCAGAGATGAATAAACTAAAATCCGTTAGGTTGACTTTGGTCTAGGCATAATTCCAGTCTACTAGGACTGAAAACATTTCTTTCAACACAGGGGTGTCCAACCCTGGCAATTGTAAGACTTGTGGACTTCAGCTCAGAGGTGAAATTCATCAGGTTCTAGAGGGTTCACTAGAACCAGTAGTAAATTTTCTAAGCAGTTCGGAGGAGCGGTTGTTAGAAGAAATCCCCATTTGTTTTTGTTTTTTCCATTTTACAGGGTTAATCCTGTAAGCAAGGCAGGAAAGGAACATTGTGGTGTTGTTTCTAGCCTAATCTTTATTGTCCTGCTTACACAAACTGCCCACCCAGTCACATGACCTCCCAGCCACACCCACCAAGCCACGCCCACAGAACTAGTAGTAAAAAAAATTGAATTCCACCACTGCTTCAGCTCCCAGAATTCCCCAGCCACCCACCTCTGTTCTTCACTGTACCTCATTGTCTTTGTCCCATTTGATCTGTTTATTTTCATGTTTGCTTTGTTTGGCTTTCTACAAATAAACATGAGCAGAATCCGAATAATCTCTTTTCAATATTTTTCTATATTTTGGTATCTTCTTCTTGCCACTTTGGGTTTTCTTCACTCTTCTCCTTTCTTTTTGAGAGCTCTCCAATTGCCCTGTACCTTGAGAGCATCCCAGCAGGTTTAAATGCCACAAAATATGTTAAGGATGGGCACAGTTAAAGCTGCAATGTTACGTTTGCATGACACAAATAGTTAACAGGTTAACAGAGTTGGAAAGGACTTTGTAAGCCATCCTACAAACCTCCCACCCACCCACCCTGTCCAAGCAGGAGACCTTATACCATTTCTGACAGATGGCTGTCCAGTCTCTTCTTGAAAGCCTCCAGTGATGAAGATCCCACAGCTTCTGAAGGCAAGCTGCTCCATTGGTTGATTGTTCTCACTGTGAGGAAAATTAATGTTATGATGAAATTCGCTTTAAACCCTGTGTCCTATTGAAGCTTTAAAGTTAGGAGAGATGGGAAAAATGAAACAAGAACATGGACTGTCCTGGCCAATAATCTTTACCTGATAAAAAGGAATGCAGAGACCTTCAGGAATAGGAAAATACTACTTATAACTTAAAATGTTATGCATGCATACCTATCTGACAGTAAGATGTGTACTAGAAAATACTGTGTACTAGAAAACAGGAATGGTGGCATGGCAAACTTCTCAAACTTCTCAAAAGGAACTCTCCCTAGTTTCTTGGACTGTAAGAATGTACTTTCAGACTTCTGCAAATGTCATCTTACAATAAAGTAGAATTAATCCGTCTAGTCATGCTTCCTGTTTGGACTACTCCACTGGGCTGACACTAACCTAGCAATAAAAGCCAAATAGTTTTGCTAATATCTTATACATCATATGTTGCTTCTATAAAAATGTTCATTTCACTTCCTAATGCTCACGTTACTTAGCAATGTACAAATTCAATGGCTTGCTTCATATATTAGATTAAGCCTAAATATCCAGTACTTTGGTGTTGTGCTTCAACATCATCACACAAATAACATAGAAAAGTAATTAGAATTATTAGCACAAAGACACTGTGGCACATAGGAGTGCTGTTAATCTCCACCTTGCCTCCTAACCCACCCACTCTGTGGCTCATGGTGTTAAATCACAATTTTGCGCCTGGTTTTGTTCACTAAACCACAAACAAGCAAATCACATCACACTGCTAGCCAGTCAACATCTTTTGGCTGGCATTCTCCGTCATATAATTATTCCTTCAGGATCTAGCTTAGACAAAGTAGCAGTTACTTTGTGCATAAAATAACTGCATTAGCTCAAAATATTTTACTTTTAACCATTAAAAATCAAATGTTTAAAATAATTGATTCCAAATGTTAACCCGATGTACAATTTTGTCTCAAATCTGCAATGAAATAGAACTGGGTCTGTTGCTAACTTTCCTTGAACCATTGCCCCAAAACCTATGTTCATCTCTTCATGCTATTTCCCCCTTATTTAATCAGATTAATCTGTTAGAATGAAGCGACAGGGAAGGCCTTTACTGTAACACGGTAGCTTCATATTCACCAAAGCCTAACCAGGTATCTCGTTCCATGTGGTAGTTTAGCGACCTCTGTTGGTACAGTGGCAACACACAATCTTCATAAGTAGAGATGCTTTTTTAAGCACTGTTGACAGGTGTCTCTAAGAATCGGGGGAGGGGGGTGGAGAGACACACAGAGACGCTCTGAAATGTTCCACTAGGCAGAAAAGGATTCCATTATAAATAAATCATGACAACAGCACTGTGTTATTACTTCTAGAAGCTCACAAGACACGAAAGAGCCTGTGTGTACCACATCAATTTACCTATTACTACTCAGTCCTGGATCTTTCTCTCTCTTTTTCTGCATTAAAATTAATACGTATACTAACAATACTGATTAGTATATATAATACTAATACAACATCATATATCATATATTATTATATATACTAATTAGTATAAATAATAATATAATACTAAAACTAATACTAATATACTAATACAACATCATCGACTAAGAATTATGGTTTAGATGCTCCTCTTGTGATCAACAAGACTGCCATGCATAGCACATTTTAGCCCTTTTTCTGATGTTTCCTTTCTTCCACCAGCACTCCACTTTTGGCCTGGATGGAATTGCTATTGTTATTGTTATTATTCAAGATTCCTTGCATTTCCAAACCCCCCCCCCCCCCCATTATATCCACTGGTATGCAAATGCTGCCATTTTGTGACTACCTAAACACCTACCTTCAAAGAATTGTGATAGATGTTATTGTATCTAAAGTTTGGAAGAGAAACATGGAATTTCAAATATATTCGATCCAAAAATTGCAGCAAGTTTGAAAGGAAGCAGATTTTAAATCCAACCTGTGTCCATGTGTTTTAACACAACAGCCTTTTTAAATCCAAAATGCTCTCTTTACTGTCATCAACCAGATAAAAGGATTGTCACCATCAGCAACAGAAATGTTTCATGTTCTATAAAAGAAACTCATTTAGTTTAGTTTAGTTTAGTTTATTGTCATTGCACCTTGAACAACAAAATTAAATGCCATCTTTAGTGCGCATTATAACTATAAAAATAAAACACAAACATACATCCTTCACATTTTATACAATTGACTTGAAAACCCTTGATATTGCATTAATATTGCACTATTTTTTAAAAAATGAAAAAAGAAATGCAAATGTATTTTAACTCCGTTTTTGTGTTTGCTGTTTCCAAGTTAAATTTCATGTTATCATTTCTATGATAAAGTTTGGCATAAGTGTGTTGCATACGTTTGCTAGGATATGATGATTTCCAAATGCAGGCATAAGTGTATATAAACAATATGCATTTTAATACACTATATATATATATTTCAATTGGTTTTTTTTCTGCTGGTATTTTAAAAAATTCAGGAAGGCTGGTATAGATCTATTTCAAGCTCATTTGCTATCATCAGCCGGTCATACCCTTATGGGATTTGGTCGCCTGCATCGTAGGCAGATGTCTTAACCTCTAGACCACAGACTCTCTTCCCCTTCAGCAGCTATCACCAAGCA
>JAEANM010011102.1:0-15446 GCA_017656035.1 Myanophis thanlyinensis
AGGTCAGTAATGGTCCAAATCTCAGGGGGGAGGTCATTCCATAAGGAGGGTGCAGCCACAGAGAAGGCCCGGACCCTCGGGGCCGTCAGGCAACATCGACCCGACAGTGGTACCCCAAGGAGGCCTGCCCTGTGGGAGCGCACCGGTCGGTTGTAGGCTGATGGTGGCAACAGGCGGTCCCGTAAGTACCCAGGTCCCAAGCCATGCGCGCACCTACTGCATTTGCATGCAACTTAACAAAATAAAGCAATTAGAAATTTAGCAGCTTACCTACTGGTAAGTAGAACAGTGGAGGCATGCAAATCAGCTGTGTAGCACAAATTTGGTTTTCAGCTGAGCTAGAAAGAAGGAAGGGATATAGGGTGAATAGGGTGTGGGTGGGTGGGTGGGGCCAAACGAAGGTCGGAACTACCGGTACTGTAGAACTGGTCTGACCAGGCAGCAGCCCACCACTGGGTCCCTATTAAAATATCATTTGGAATGCCTCTGCCTCAATGCCATATGACAGGGAAAGAGGGATAGGATAAGAAGAATTTAAACATTTGCCTCAGAGAAGGACTCTACTATTACAACAATGATATATAATAGACAGCAGTGAAATGGAAGAACATTTCACATATTTTTTCTCCACAAAATGGAAGAGTTCAGGAAAAAAGAGATAAAAAATAGCATGAATGAAGACAATGTGGAAATTGCAGTTAATTAACTTCCTTTCTAATTATTTTCCCACTGGTGTAAAGTCACAATAGCACAAACTGAATCAAGAGCGCTATGGATGAAGAGAGAGATCCTAATCTTTTCCTTAGCTCACTTCCCCAAATGGATATTTTTTTAAAAATAAAATTTATAGTTGTAAATATAGAGTTTTTAAACCATTCTTGTCTGTCCTTGGGTGAATCAATATGTCTGTCTGAAAGAGAAGGGTAAAAGAGAGAATAAGGTAATAGTACAGAAGTGGGAAATGTAACCCTCAGGCCTGCATAAATACAGGTCTATTTATCAGAAACTGGGCACACGTTAGGGTAAACCTCAGTTTTATAACCATTTATCTAATGATGTTTTAAAGTTACAAGCATACTTTTAAAAAGTAACTATAACTGGACATAGCATTCCCCATGCTCACATGATCAAAATTCAGTGTGTATTTATGACAATTGCAGCATTCTGAGGTCATGAAATTGCTATTTGTTACCTTCTCTAGAGACTTCTGGCAAGTAAAATTGATGGGAAATGCTGGATTCACTTAACAACCACAGCAAAAAATATATAAAACCAGGTGTGACTCACTTAATGACCATATTGCTTACTGTAGCTATAGAAGTTCTGATCTTAATCATGATCATAAATTGATGTCTGCCTTTATATCAGGTGTATAGGAAATCTATTCATGCTTCATCATAGGATTTCTGAGAAACTCTTCTTAGATTTCTTTGATACATGCTTTCCCATATTTTGTTTATTTTTATGTCAGGATGCAGGTGGCTTTCTGTTTCTCATTCAAGGCAAATAAACAAGGGATGATAACACTAATAAAGTATGAGAGGGATTTGAGCAATTATTTCATTCTCTGTTGTTGACTGACGCTTTTGGACAACATACTACATCAATAGTGGGGATGGTGGGCTATAGATGATGCTAATTTGATCTACTTCCCTTGTTCTTTCATGCATGGAATAAACAGTTGTGTGAATATACATGTTGCAATTGTCACAGTCTCCACCGGGTAGCTTGATAAACTATGGTATTTATTCAGATTATCTCTATTGAGATAGTTTGTACATATATAGACATTTTCGTCATATTTCCAAATGTATGAAAGCAATGGTTGCAAGACAGATTTTCAAAAAAGACATTACAAATTCAATACAACTTTTGTATGAAGTCCCTAAAAACAGTTGCCACAAGGTGACCTTGTAAAACCTCTTGATGTTCTATCACTGAAGAATATCTTTTAGTGAAATGTCAGCTGTGGATCTGATATTTATCAACCCAAGGCTATTATTATTACTATTTTTTTTAAAAGTTCTAGAAAAGTATTCTACAATAGATTTCTGAAGACTGCTGCAAAATTATTCCTTAATGCCCTCCCTCTACAAATCATTTTTGTCATTTGTGGGTGTCAATCCATGATTGATTCCTCATCTGACAGCTCTGTCACTACCTTCTATGTTTTAGATTCATTCCCCATCAAACTCTGGGTACATCATTTAAATACCTCATAGGTTTTTTTAAAGACTAAGTAACTGACATCTTTTATATTTCATTTGTAATAGACTTTTCCCCCTTAAAACCCAATAATTATTTTTTTTAAAGGAAATAAAATTGGTTTTGATAGTTCCTTTGATCAGTAATTGATTTTTAGGGGGGGATGAAGAGATATTAGTCATTCTTCAAAAGACCTGCCATGTACTAAGATTTATTAGTGTTAATATTACTTTCAGGTCTGGTGAAAAGAGCCTGAAGATCTGTAAAAGTTCCAATGACACAAAGCTATCATGGCTGCTTGAGAATTTTATCAAAAGCATCTCCAGATAAGATGTGCTGAATTGCAATAGGAGATGGAACAGCAATTTCTGGAAAAAAATGTTAAATTACATTTCTCTCTCTCTTTTTGTACCCTGCCACTTCCTAGAATTATACATTTTCATGAGATAATAAAAGCTTCAGGTACAATTTGTTTTGTTTTGTTTCATCTCTTATGGAAAAGAAAACAGAGAGAATTCATAGGCAGTTTGTCCTATGTAGAAAATGTTTGAAAGAGACATGCTTATTTTCATTTCAAAAGACACAGTTCAAAGCATCATAGGTAAACATTACAATAGAGATGCAAATCCATATAAGTTTTAAAAATTTGATCCTACATCTAGTTCCTTGTTGAACTAAGACCCGTAGGGCGTTTTCTTCAGCTATTTCAGTTATTGCATGAAGAAAATACATAAATATATCCTAATAAAGAATGACTAGAGAAAAATGGCTCTTTATCCTTTAGACATAAGCTGTATTCCAGGAAGTTTCTTTTGGTAATATTCTCTTTGGTAATATGGTGATTACCATAATTTTATACAATCATTGCAAGAGTCACCCAAGGAAAAAAAATAGATAATGCATGTAGAGACATGTTAGTAAGTTTAATCACTGCATATATTTTTTTAAGAGAGCTATAGTTCACAGCAATAAATTTCTGTTGTTAAGTGAAACATTTGTAAAGTGAGTTTTTTCCCATTTTATGACTTTTTTTTGCTACAGTTGTTAAATGAATCACTGCAGTTGTTAAGTTAGTAACATGGCTGTTAAGTAAATGTGGCATCCCCATTGACTTTGCTTGTGAGAAGGTCACAAAAGAAACTGCCAGCGGTCATAGGTATGAGTCAGAGGCCAAGCATTTGAATTTCGATCACATGATCATGGGAATGACACAAGGGCCGCAAATGTGAAAAAGATGTCAAGACTCTGGAAAAGGTACAGAAAAGAGCAATGAAGAAGATTAGAGGGCTGGAGGCTAAAACATATGAAGAATGGTTGCAGGAATTGGGTATGTGTACTCTAGAGAAAAGGACTAGGGGTGACATGACAGCAGTATTCCAATATTTGATGGGCTGCTATAAAGAAGAGAGTGTCAACTTATTTTTCAACGCACCAAAAGGCAAGACAAGAAAGAATTGATGGAAACTAACCAAAGAGAGAAGCAACCTTAAACTAAGGAAACATTTCTTAACAGTGAGAACAATTAATCAGTGGATCAGTTTGCCTTCAGAAGTTGTGGATGCTCCATCACTGGAGACTTTTAAGAAGAGACTGAACAGCGACTTGTCTGGAATGGTATAGTGCAATGGTGGCAAACTTATGGCACATGTGCCAGAGGTGGCACTCAGAGCCCTTTCTGTGGGCACACGCTATTGCCCTAGCCCAGCTCCATTGTGTTCTCTGTTGCATTTCTTGGCATCGTTTTCAGGGTAACAAATGTTTGTGAGACTGAAAAAATAAAGTTTACTCAATCAATTCCAACTTCTCGCGAAAAAAAAAAGACCTCGCCTCCTGGATGTCATTGCTTTTCCTGTAGAGCTGCTTGTGTTCTGATGCCCTGCCTCCCATCCAGGCAGCTGGTCTTCGGCTCTCTGCTGACCAAATGATCATCAGCATACTGCTCCTGGGCTCATTGGCCTCTGGACATCAGATTCCCAACACCCAGCACTAGTTCAAGGATTCCTTTGCTCCGCCCAACAGGGGAGAGAGACAGGAGGGGAAGATAGAGGGGGGGGGGGAAGGAGGGAAAGGAGGGGAAAAAGGAGGGAAAATTGCCATACTGGTATTTTGCAATGAATAAGTGGTTTTGGGTTGCAATTTGGGCACTCAGTCTCTAAAAGGTTCACCATCACTGGTATAGAGTTCCTATTTGAACAGGGGTTTAAACTAGAAGACATCCAAGGTCCTTTCCAACTCTACTATTCTGGTTGCATGAACCACATTTTATATTTGAGAGCTAGGGCAAGAGCTTACAATGAGCACATTGTGATGCAAATGATATGAAGCCACATTTCATCTTTCTCCAATTGGATTCTCTCTTTATTAAGGACCATATTTTTCGTTCCTCATAATAATGGACAATGTATCTAGAGAGGGTTCTTGGGATTCAAGAAAGGGAGGTTCAGGGCCTCCATGCAGTTTAAGGATCACATACTATCTATCTATGTTTTATAATGAATCAAAATATTTTACCTTATTTAAATAATGTTCCTGAAGGAGAAAAAGGAATGTATTTAAGTGGGCATTAAGATTTCCATCAAGCCACTGAGATTCAGCAAACACAGAATTAACTCAGTCACTCATGCTGTTTGACAGGAACCATTTTCATTTCTATTTTCAAGAAAAGATGGATAGAGCTGCTTTCTCTGGAACTAGCACCGGTTGCAAGCTGCAGAACAGATTGTTGGACTAATAATTCACAGAAAATATCATGAAAGCCTGAAAACATCTCACAAAGTATTTATTTTTTAAATTTGAGTCTCAAAGAAGGGAAGTATAAAACTATACAAGGTGAAGATATCAAATGCACAGAGATATCCCCATTTCAGAAAAGCCTTTTGGTAAGTCAAATGCTACCTCTCACATTACACTGTAAAGACAAGGGATTGTTTCTATCACTCTTTGCCATGTCTAGAAATGTAATCTCAGGATGATCAATATATACAGTAGCTTGGGAGAAAAAGCATATACAGAACAAAATTTATAGAACAGCACAGTAAGACTTGTGCTTCCTCTGAGCTAATCAAATGTCTTTCTTCTTAGTCTAATAGAAGGGAGAATTTGTCCTTAAAATTTCTCTATGAACTTAAGAGAAGACTTCTTACATTCATTATTCGACCTGGAGTGTTAGTAATGTAGGAACTAGAGAAATAAAAGAGTGATATACCAAAGCTGGCTAACCAGGCCTATAAGTTTATGACTTTACATCATTGAGATCTGCAAATGGAAATAGCTGTGCTGACATTCTGGAATTAACAATAATTAATGCCCTTCTGATTATACTTGTGGAACAAGCTTTTTTATGCTGGAAAGATGGAAAAAATAAGGAAGACAACCAGCAGTTTGGTGGATGAGCTCAGTCACAGTGACAATGAGGTGCTGTTGGAAAACCTGAAGAACCATTTCTATGGAAAACATTTATCCACGTGGCTGCTAAATTTGATGGCACATCTTCAAACAGCCAGTCTTCTGATTACATGTTTAGAATTCAGAAAGTATCACCTTAACCCAGGTGTGGGCAAACTTTTTGACACGCGGGCCAAACTTTTTGACTCGCGGGCCAAACTTTTTGACTCGCGGGCCACAATGATGGGCTTCCCCTCCCCCCCACCCCCCACCCTTACTCCCCCTCCTGCAGCCCCCCCACCCCCTTACTCCCCCTCCTGCAGCCCCTCCTCCCCTGCGTGTCTTTGCAGGTGTGGGATACCGAACGCAGCAGCCATGGAGAAGAAGGTAAGAGGGCGGTGGGCAGGAGCGGGGGGGGACGGCGGGCAGGTGTGCCTCTGTACGGCAATGCCGGCTCCTCTCCCGCTGCCCAGGTGCTGCTGATGGGCAAAAGCGGCTCTGGTAAGACGAGCATGCACTCCACTTTGCCAACTAAATCCCGCGATGGAGCGCATGCTCGTCTTACCGGAGCCGCTTTTCCCCATCAGCAGCACCTGGGCAGTGGGAGAAGAGCCGGCATTGCTGCTGCGGAGCCGCGCCTGCCCACCGCCCCCCCGCTCCTGCACGCCGCCCTCTTACCTTCTTCTCCATGGCTGCTGCGTTCGGTATCCCATGCCTGCAAAGACACGCAGGCATCAGTGACCTGTCCCGCTTTGCTGGGCGGCTCCCCGTGGCCCTCCCCGGATGGCTTGGTGGCCTCTTCGGTGGGTGAGGGGCCCGGCAGGTGTGGAAGGGCATGGAGCGGGGGCAGCAGCTGCTCTGTGTCATCGATCTGCGCCCATAGGCCTGACAGCTCCAGCCTCGCGTAGGTCACTTACCCAGTGTCAGATGACGCTATGCGCTGATCACCGAGGCAGCAGCACCCAAAGAGCGACTCTCTCGGGCACTCTGCAAGGGAAAGACGGCTGCGCGCGGTGGGAGGGCTTGCTGTTCGCGCACGGGGGACATTTCTGGAGAGCTCTAGGATGTAGAAGCTGGATCAGTGTTGAGTGTCAGTGAGGACAGAACACCCCAGTCTGCCCCAGAACTAGTTCGGCAGGCTGGATTAAAAAGCCCAATGGGCCGGGTGTGTCCCGTGGGCCATAGTTTATCCATGTCTGCCTTAACCCATGTCCCTTATATATAAATGATTTCTTGGAGCTTTGAGAAATTCATTGCTACTTTTATGCCTTATCTGGAATTTCCCTCTAATAGAATAGATTGTCTTAAGTTATTCAATCTCAATATCTGTCAGGGACAATATTAAAAAGCTATGGCTTTTTTTATGGCTTTGTGTAGGTATGTTTCACAGCTGCATTGTATATTAATTTAAAGCAGTGGTGAAATTCAATTTTTTTTACTACCAGTTCTGTGGGCGTGGCCACAGGATTAAACATCACCAAACACAGAATTAAACTTCACTAAAGTTACAATGTAATAAGGGGAGAGGCAGTTTCTGTGAGCAAGGCAATAAAGATTAGGCTAGAAACAACTGCCTTATTTGCAGGATTAACCCTGCAAAGTGGGAAAAAACAAAAGGAGATTTCTTCTAATAACTGGTTCTATAGAACCGGTGTGAACCAGCTGAATTTCACCTCTGATTTAAAGCATTGCAGCAAGTGCTACAAGTATGCCCATGCACTTTCTGAATTATAGTTTAGCCTTCAAATCGAGATCTCTACAGCCTAATAATAATGTGGATGTGCAATGCACTCTAAGACAGGTGTCCAGGCTTCATAGTACAGTTTGCATCTGTAGCTAGAAATTCTGTCAAAATGCTCATCAAATCCTAGTTCATAGTGACAGAAAGAACAAGGTACATATATGTGTGATGTTTCTTTTTGTGTTGGTGTGTATACATCATGTCAGAAAAAGTGAGGCTGCTGTATACAAATAACAAGAAAAAGATATCTGTGATAGAATCAGATATCATTACATCTAAATAAAATTGATACAGTATTGTGTGTTTTTATGATTCAAGTTATTATATTTGTTCTGGGGCCCATGCAAAAAAAATATAATTTTTAAAACAAACAAATAAACCCATCTTCTACAAGAATAGTATGCAATCATGATGTATTCTTGATGTACACATGTCATCTCATGCTATTTGGCATGTGTTTTGACTTTGTATTCCTTTAAGAATATTCATAAAGATATATTTACAAATCTTTTAATTTTGCAGATTGGCTTTCCCAAGTGTGAACAGAATACAATATGTTAAATAAATGAAGGAATCTGAATAAGAAGAAAATATATTTGTCTAATTAGTATAAGCTGTACTATGTATTTTAACTAATCGTAATAGGTTACATGCACCAAACAGGCTATGGTGAACTACTGGTAGGCATCGCTGGCTCCAGTGAGAGGTTATTTAAGCCATCTTTCTATAAAATGTGCTGTACCTTATACATATTTTCTAGGAACAACCAATTGGGTAATGCTGTCACTTTCCAGAAGAAAAAAATCCATCTCTAGCCTGACTTACTTAGGAGAATGGGATAATTCTTTTTCCTTCATTGCAGAACATATATTACCAGGAAGTCAGTGCCCTTCAGAAGAATGAGTATCACTGAATTAATATAGAATTTAAAATTTATTGTGCTTATCAAGGTCAAAGAAGTAGGGGGAAGTTTAAAGCAAAATAAAAGGTGTGTGTTGTGGGGGGGCAATTCTTTCTCAATAGGATACAATTATATTATTTCTTCTTCAGCATAGGATTACCTGAAAACTCATATCAGACACACTGCGAAGATCATTATACTTAAAAAAATTAATCATGAAAGCTTAATTTAATTAGGGTGACCAACCGTCCTCTTTTGCCTGGACATGCCCTCTTTTTACGTCCAGTCCGGGGCATCCGGGCGGGTTTTATAAATTTTATAAATTTACCCGGACGCCCTGGACTGGACGTAAAAGTGGAAATGTCATGTCCGGGCAAATGGGGAAAAAAGCGGCTCCAGCAAGAGGGAACAAGCTTCTTGCTTCTCAGTCTAGCCACGGCGCTGAGTCTGGATTTGCGGTCGATTTCGGGGGGAAGGGAAGCCAACCCCCCCGCCGCCGCCCCCCCTGCTGCCCTGTTGCCACCACCGCCCCCTGCCCCCCCAACGCCACCCCCCCATCCTCTTTTTTGAATATCAAATATGGTCACCCTAAATTTAATTATAGTTTTTTTTTCCCTGATCTGTATTTTCCTGATCTTCAACTGAAATTTCTAGTAGTTGAAACTTTCTTTCTTCCCAATCAGCCCTAGAGGAGGACTGAGAAGGAAAGACAAAATATACAAGGAAAATGGATATAAGACCTTGGCTTTTCAAAGTCTGTCTATGAGTATAACTTTCCTATTCCTAATAGATTTGTCAGAGTTTCATTTCTGAAGATTTTAGATGACTCTATTCATTTATTTGGATTGATAGGTCAGATTTTACTTAAACTTTTTCAGTGTTTGAATCTCTTGAAACTAAATTATTCTGCATAAGCTAGAAGAATTAAATCCATTTTGATCTGCTCTTCCTCTATTTTAATTTAAGATGTCAGCCATGCATTATTTATAATTTCAGTATCAATTATTTTGATATCAACCTCTATCACTACCTGTTCCTGCTTATAATAACATTTTGTCTGATGAAAATATTTTCACACTTTTTAATTATCTCTAAGCCAGTATTCTTAAGTATCAGAATAGCAAGTTTGATAAGTAAATCTCCTTTATTCTATTCTATGATCTGTTTTTGTCTATCACTATTTTATGCTTCTTTGCTCATGCAACAAAGGTAACATTGATTCTTGAAAATTCCTTCTTTTTCCAACCTGTCCTGTGCTCTGCCAGAGACAGGCAGGAAACAAACACTGAAAGCAAATTCATAAAACTTTCATGCAACTGCATCCTTGATTCCTCATGTTCTTATTTAGCCATATCCAATGGCTTGCTGAAGTTGGGAGTAATTGCCTCCATTTTTTGTCTGAAAGCTTTATTATAAGCTTTAAGAAGCTAGGCTATTATCCTTTCACTGTATGCTTGTATTGTAGCAAGTTACCATGACTTCTCTAAGAATTCTAGCATATTGATTGACAACTTGTTCAGGCTAGCATGCTGTAAGATATGTCCAAAGTAATTACAGTGCTGGAATACTGATATAAGCAGCAAATATGAGTTATAGTGATTTGTTTCCACTCAGTTGAATTAGGGGGTAGCCCTTCAGCATTGGAGAATCTGGCTAAAATGCACGTCTGGTTCTGTGCTATAAGTAAGGTATCATGCTTTCTAGTCTTGTCTACCTATGGCAAAAATCAATAAAAATTGATTTTTCCTTTAGAACTTATGGCATAAATTTCCTATGTTGTAGTTTAGCTCTTTATTTGTTAGATTATTACATCCCATTTTCTGCAAAAGATATAGTGACCTGCCCACTAAATGTATTTATAATGTGGATTATTGAATGTGATTTCCTCATTATGGATTTCACCAATGCTAGCGTTCCGCTGGCCATTTCATCTTTCTTCATTTTGCAAGAAAATCATGAGATTTTTATTTAATATTAGTATAAATTAAGCTTCACTTCTGAATAATATACGTAGACAACTAAAACTCAGCGGCATTGTTCTTTCAGTCTATGTAATCTTAAACAAAGACAGAAAAACAAAGCTAGTTATCCTTGTCCCAGGTGAATATGCAATGTATAACAGTTGACCTCAGATTTGCTTATCAGATAATTTTGATCGGAGTTAAGAAAGAGATATGCCACTATTAACTGCAACACTAAGAGCAGAGCCATTCAGCAAAGTATTTACATATTATTGTGGACCAAAGTAAAGTGCTCTTTTCATAGTAGCACAAAGAAACTGCAGTAAAAGAAACTTTTTTGTTCTAGTGAAATGAAGATGCTCTTTGTCGATCCCAGACTATTGAGCAACCTGTCCAGCCTTGATGGCAAATATTTAAAAGAGACAAAGTGAATGTTTGATCCTGCTGTATCTTGTATAGATAGATTGCATTCAGAGGCTTTAGAGGTAAACACTAGCAAAATCATGGTAGTAACTAAGGAATTATTCTGTAATTATCACAAAGATGGTGTGTTAGTTTCCATAACATCATAGATGTTTTATTTCAGAGTTGAAAACAGGCTTATGTATAATTGGGAATCAAGAAGACTTTGAACTTGAAAAGGAGACTTCACAGTCTAATAGCCAATGAGTGGATAGAATCACTCCACTTTTGCTCCTCCTTTCTGGAATGAACCCCCAAAGCAGCTAGATATCAGCAGCTGCTGATGTACGTACATATAATATTATTAACCTAAAAATAGGTTAATAATTTGCTCCTACAGAGAAATGTACATTTCCAAAAGGGTGGAAGAGCAAGAGAAGTCTGATTTATATAAAATTTGCAGATGCAAATATATATACTCGTATGCAGATTCAGAAATTATTATTTCAATTTAAGTGGACATGCAAAACATGGTGATAAAAGGATTCTGTTTAGGTCAGGGGTGGGCAATTACGGCTCCCTCATGACTTGTGGACTTCAACTCCCAGAATTCCTGAGCCAGCATGGTTTAGGTGCCCACCCCTGGTTTAGGTGAACATTATGTTTTTGGTTAACATTATGTTTTAGATGAACATTATGTTTTCTCAGTCTATTGTCCCTCTGTTCTCACTTCTAATAGTGAGAAGTGTTTTCTTTTTAAAATCACATGTGGACTGGACTGCCTGTATATACAAGAAATGTATATACAAGAAATGCAGAACTAACCACTAACAGACAATTCAAATAGAGGGTTGTCTCTTATAAAATAAGATGTACAATCACATTATGAAACTTGATGTTATTTGAAAATCAGTCACTGGATAGAAATGGATGCAGAAAAGTAGAATATTTGCTATTAGATCATTTGGGAAGAAGGAAGGAACAGGCAGGACTGCCAAAGGCTGGAGATAATATGTGGAAAGTCATATGTGAAGATCGGTGCTAGATTAATTTATTTGCTAGTTTTTATTATTTTCTAAAACATGTTAATATCACTTAACAAATGTACTGTACATGGCATCCTGATGCTTAATATTGTCTCTCTCACACACATACACACAATCAACACAACTGGTACATATGCACACATAGATTTTGGATAAAATTATTGCTGCTGCTTATTTTTCTACATTCCTATTTTTCTGTATGAGAACATTCCTATCAATCTTCATGCAATAGCTAGAGGACTGTGTGGTAGAACATTTTGGAATAAATAGGGAAAAAGTTATTAATAAAAAGACATCTCATGGAATTCTGTACTCTTTCCAGATAATAATTACTTTTTGGATAGGACAAAGGCGTAAACAGAAAAGTACAAACTTACAGAATGCCCATTCAGTAAAGTTCTAAGTGTTTCTCTAATCGTTAAACAGTGAGGGGTTTTTTGCACCATACTTTGAAGCTCAAACTCTCCCCAGAAAGGGCCAATAATGGTAATTTAAGATTGCTGGAAGTGTAGCTTTTGACAACAGACAAGAGTTGTAGGTTAGGAATATATTTTCATGTCTTTTGGTGAGATAGCAACCTTTCCACAAGATTGAAATCAAATTGTTGACACTAAATTGATGAACATCACACAAAAAATTCTTTGTTAATATCCTAAACTTAAAATATAGCAAGATTTTGCTAAAACACATATTCACCCTTTCATTCCCATATACTGCTAATTATCACCAACAAACCTAAGGGAAACAGAGAGGACAGATTATGCTCTATAAATGACAAGTACATGGGGTGTCTTTCAACTAGCTCCTTTTAAAAATAGTAGCTTTCTTTTACTCCCCACTTCAACTGTATTCTCACTGGTAATTTTGGGGTAATGTAGGATTGCTGCTTGACATGTTATTTTCACCTTTAGACAGTCTAATCTAGTTTGAAACTGGGTCACTCTCTCTTGGTTTTGCTCAAGCAGTCCAAGGCTACATTCCTAAGATTGCTTATGCTTTGTCTGATGCTTTCCTCAGGCCATTACTATGTAATTTGTACCATGTTACTAAATTCAGAAGAAATCTGCCAATGTAGCATTGCTTATCTACAAAAATGGCACATCTTTTTCTACTTCCAATTTTTAAATATGACAACTACCTCACTGTTTTTTCATGCACATTGCATTTTACAAGAGTTTGCTCCTGGCAGCCTTAAAGGTAGCTGTATGTCATATTGAAGGCTGATGTCCAGAACACATGCACCTATATTTATGTGAATATATTTTCATTATTATATTTGATATCCTATTGTGGGGCCACCTACCATCCATTGCATTCTCTAGCCACCTTCAAAATTGTCTTACTATTAGGTATTTTGAGGCAACAGCCCTATTGGGTAGCCGCAGAATTCATTAACATTTCTTTTTGAGTATTTAGACTATTCATTCTTGCATACCTTTCTTCACCCTTAAACTAGTCTGGTGTTAGATAAAGTGATGGATGCTTGTAGAGCATTAGTATTAAAGGAAGCTTCAACTAATTATTCCATTAGTTTCTGTATGAGGAATGGACTTTCCCTTATCTGTACAAAATTCATAACTCTCTCTAATTTTTGTTTTCCAAAACACTTTCTGGCCTTTTCTTTTTTATTCATATATACCTGATGGTATACTGAGCTTGCCAAAGAAGGACATGGAAGCTGCTGATGTGAAGACCCAGAAACTCCTCATAATATATGGAGGCCAATACCCAGATATGTACACTAGCCAGAAAAGGGGTAGTCAGGGTCTGGTGAATGTCAAAGCCACTGCCATGGATGAAACCCAGGTGTGGACAGATAGGCAGGTACTGGCCAATAAATCAGACATTGTGGTTGTATACAAGAACCAGAAGGCAGCCAAAGTGATAGATATACAGTGCCAAATAACAGCAACATCAGGAAGAAGGTATATGACAAACAGGAAGCCTGAAGGTGCTGAAACAGAAACTGGAGATAATTTGGAAAGTAAGGGTCCCAGTGATGGTATGATGATATATTTAATATGAAATAATTACATTTTACAAAAATAGCGTAAGGGTTATGTGCTGGATTAGCAGTGGGAAGAACCAGTTTCAAATCTATATTTAGCTATCATAGTATATAAATAAATTATAAGCAGCTTCCTCTGGAAAAATAGGATTGCAAAAAAGAGAGCTGAACATGCATTTCCAGTCTTGTTCTAATATATAAAATTTCAGGGGAATTATCACTTTAAATATAACTTCCAAGATTGCCAATAAACTCACATTGGTTGCTCTAAACAACTCCTTCTAAATGTTCCTTGCCTTCCCAGCAGGGTCTGCATTTGGTATTTCCTTGGACATTGCATACTTAGCAGCTTAATTGTACAGTTGAACGTACAGTGGAACAATAAAATGGATGCCGGAAGGACAGTTACCTGAAAGGGAAGCATTGCTTCATCCTTTGTGTAATCATCAAAGGAAAGACAGGGAGATTTATATTATATATACTATGACAGTGATGAAGTGCTTTGAGAAACTGGTTCTCCAACACCTCAGGTCATGCCTCCCATCAAATTTTGACCAACATCAATTTGCCTACAGAGGAAACAGGTTGACAGGCAATGCCATAGCCATGGCCCTACACACTGCATTGAGACACCTGGAAACACCTGGGAACTATGTCAGGATACTTTTCATAGACTATAGCTCAGCCTTCAGTACCATTCTTCCAGACACCCTCAGCAGAAAGCTGACTGACTTAAATTCCCCCCCCCCACCTGCGACTGGATTGGAGACTTCCTGACAGACTGCCCACAAACAGTAAGGGCTAGGTCCTTTACACCCCCCACCCTGAAGCTCAGCACAGGCTCTCCTCAGGGCTGTGTTCTTAGCTCCTGTACTTGCTGTACACACATGACTGCATACCTTCAGACCCATCTAACATGGTAATGAAATTTGCAGACTATACCACCATGCTAGGCCTTATCACAGATGGGGATGAAACAGCATACAGGAAAGAAAATCAGAAACATGTGGTGTTCAGACAACAATCTGCACCTAAACACCAGCAAAACTAAGGAAATGGTCCTGGACTTCTGGAAACAGAGAGAGGAACCTGCCCCACTCTATATCAAGATAGGCTGCATGAAGAGGGTTTCCTCCTTCAGATTCCTGGGAGTGTACCTCAGCCAGGACCTCACCTGGAAAAGTAACATATCCCAGGTGATCAGGAAGGCCCAACAAAGACTCCATTTCCTGAGAGTCTTACGGAAAAACCAGGTGGCACAGCGGCTGATGACTTCCTTCTACCGGTCAACAATAGAAAGCATCCTCACATATTGTGTCACAGTATGGTATGCCAGACTAACAACCGTGAACAAGAAGGCACTACAAAGGGTAATGAGCACAGCACAAAAAATCATGGGCTGTCCCATAACCCCACTGGAAGAAATAGCCAGATCCTGCTGTCTCAACAGAAAAATCCTCAGGAATGACTCTCACCCAGGACAGCACTTTTTAATACTTCTACCATCGGGCAAGAGATACAGAAGCATAGCCAGCCAGACAGGTTGAAAAATAGCTTCTATCCAGGAGCTGTCCGACTTCTAAATGCCACATAACACGACAACTAGATTTTAATACAACAGACTCACAGTGCCAGTGCAACGTGCAATAAGTACATACTGGTGGAAGTGTGTGTGTGTGTGTGTGTGTGTATGTGGAAATGTGCCTAGCCTGGGCATTTACGATACCCAGCTGCTTATTTCCACCCCAAACCACCCCAATGAGGCTGTTGAAGTGATGGGCCGGTGCCTGGAGGCCGT
>JAEANM010011103.1:0-15445 GCA_017656035.1 Myanophis thanlyinensis
TCTCCCTTCCTTCTCTCCATTCCATCTTTCCATCTCTCCCTTCCTTCTTCCTCTCCATTCCTTCCTTCTCCTCCTTCTAGCCTTCCTTCCAAGCCCTTCCCGCCCTGCAACCGCAGCCCCCCTCGGGCTCCGTCCAGACCAGGTGGCCAAGGATACTGTTGGGGTGGCGGGGCCTGCAGAGCCCTGATGCCGGCGGGGTGAGGCTGAGGCGGCGGCGGCGGCACCGCAGCGGCAGCAAGAGGGGTCCCGGCTATTACTGCTGCTGCTGCCACCAGCGGATGAACCGCCGAATCTTGACAGGTGGCAGGAGACGCCCCTCTGGCCACCGCCGGGGAAGGGGATATTCTGGTCGCTGCCGCTGCCCCCGTCGCAGGAGGCGGCGGCGGGGCGGTGGCTGGGGGCGGGGAGAGAGTGGCGGGGCGGTGGCGGGGGTAGCCCGGCGGGCCAGCACCCCCGGCCAGCCTCCTCCTCTCCTCCTCGTATCCCGCCTCCTCCTCAGGCCAGGGCAAACGGGGACCGGTCAGGCCGCACTGCCGCTCATGGAAGCGGCATCTAGTGGCGGTCAGCTGAGCGATGCCGGCGGATTCTCCTCACGGACGGAGCTGCCTTTGCATTTGCTCAGACATGACATGTCCACTTTTTATGTCCAGTCGGGGGCGTCCGGGTGGGTTTTATAAATTTATAAAACCCACCCGGATACCCCGGACTGGACGTAAAAAGAGGACATGTCCGGGCAAAAGAGGACAGTTGGTCACCCTAGATTCAAGAGAATATACAAACCATTGCAATAATTTCTTACACACAAGCAAATTTTTGTTTCAGATCTTGATAAGAAATAACAGAGATAAAGAAAGAAATGTTAAATAAATAGGCATGTTTCAGAAAAGACAGATATGTACAAGATCCAATAGGTAATATCACATGGATAATGGATACATTCATATAACTATTAGATTCAGAAAAAGATTAAAAAACCCTAATTATGATGATTTATCAGTGTTCCTGAATATCATTGTACACACCGATCATCATATTGTTACACTAACTGGATAAATTGCAGCTGGAGGCAAAGCTTTGACACTACCTTGAAAGTAGGTAAAGGGTCATATTGGGAATTGTTTTTTCCACTTTTGTTTTTATACTGCAGGGCATACAGTTCCATGATTTTATTGGAACAATCAACAAAGGTGATGAGATTGGATACTATCTTAAATTAAATGATGTTCAGGTCTACTTTTCATCTTCATTAGGTCTGATGCTGATTAGTTCTCACCTGGCAGGATTGAATGTAAAGTTTGATTCCAGATAGCCTAGCCTTTCTGTGACATCAAAACATGATCAAATGGAATGGGGTTTGGATTGGATTGCATTGCATGGCTGCCATTTTAGTTTGTTTGTTTAATTTGTTTGTTTAATTTGTTTGCGTTTTCCTGAAAACACTTCTTGAATGCAGTCTTTAAAAGCATTATTTAATCGCTGCAAGCAAACCTTGGACCTGCATGTTTTATCTTTCCCTCATCTCAGGACATTGAGTACCCCAATTGATACCTATAATTACTAGATATTACAATAAGACTTATGTTCATAAAAATGGTAAAATTTCATGAATTTGATAAAAAGGCTGCTGACATTTTTTTTCCTGTCTCTAAAACGAAACAATACTAAGTATTAGACATACTTCAAATGCAGCTTCACATGCAGTGCATTGCAGTAGTCCATTCAAGAAATGACCATGAGAACATTTGGTAAATGCCCCAAGTAGTGTATTTTTAATCTGCAGTCTTCTCCAACTTTGTATTCTAATTAGGTAGAATTTTGGTTCTCATAATCTTCAGACACAAGGCTATATACAAGCTTACAACACATCTGGAGGACTATAGCGGGATGATTTTAAATATTGTTTAGAAATGTGTTTTTTTGAAAAGCCATTTAAACTCTCTTTGGATTCAACTGTCTTTGATGGTGCATGGAATATGTGCCTGAAAAAGAATGTGTTTTATGAACTAATTAGTCTCTTCCAGTAATATGTGAATTTATTCCCCCTTGTCCACTGTTTTCCATTCCCATTAAAGAGATATGTTTCATGATGTAACCTACAATTATCTTGATTCAGAAGATTCTGCACTCAACCTTTTCCTTTCAATTAAACAAAGCTAGGAATTGCCAGTTTAATTTTCTCCTTTTGTCATTTCTTTTGCCAAACCATGGCTATAAAACTCACTTAGTATACCCTCTTCCCTAGCTATTCAGTCCATTACAGCTGATTAGAAGTTTTCATGTGATAGTCTGAGTGATTCACAGGATTTTATTGGGGAAAGTGTAAACTATTGTATCAGATAGTTTGATCAGATGCTTCACAGACCTTACAGGATTAAAAAAAAAATGAGACGAAAGGCTAGATGCTTAAAAAAACCCTCACCAAACTGGACCCATTTCTTTTCAGACTAATTTTAGACTAATACTCATTATGGTTGTCAACTTTCAGTACAACATTATAGTTTTTTTCAGGCTATCATTTATAATTCACAGATAGTACTTGGCCACTGCACTGTTTTGAATAGTGTTTCTGTTGGTGGGATATCACATTGTTGCAATTCTAAAGTTGTAACATGCAATTCTTAGCTGATCTGTAGCACAGCTATTAACACAAGCAATGTTTGCGGTATGGTAATATATTTCAATTCCCTCACATCTTCACTATGTCACTAAAATAGATATATGAAAAAGGTGAGTATTTTTCATTCTGGGAAAGTATTGCTCTATTGTAAAAGCGAAAAATAAGTTGAACTGATTTTTTAATTTTTGCAAATGCTGTGGCTATTTTCTCTTCTTCCCACACTGGCATTTAAGAAGTCAGTTCATCACATCTTGCCAGGATAGTTTGTCATCTATAGCAGGGAAAACAATAGTGTGTAATCCTGTATAAAGCAACCAGATTCTTTCAGTTCCTGTTCAGTTCTTGCATGATTGATTTAGCTCTAAAGATAAAGTTGCTATGAGCTGGCAGCTTTCCTGCCTGGAATAACAAAAGCCAAAGCAGGTTTCATTGACAATGCAAGACTGAAGCAATGATGACTGCCATCAAAGGAATTTCTGGTGCTGCCACAGAGCTGAAGAATGACATGAATACTCAAAACAGTCTGGGACTTTATGTGCCAGGATGCAATATGTATCTAAATGGCTAGCTTCCAGCAGGTAAAACAGGAGTGTAACCCAGAGTCACCCACAACTTTTTTTACAATGATGATAAAAAATTCTGAAGTGTTATAACACAATTTTGACACTGTTTTTTTTAAATAGAAACACTTCTAATTCCCACTTAAATATGGACGTTGGAAAAGTATCATTATTCTGCCTGCATGTAGCTATCAGTCTTGCAAAAAATGTTATCAAGCCCTGGCCACGATATACTGTCCATCCCTAATTTAAAAGAGAAGATGCTTTGAGTAGGCTTCAAATCTGACTTGGACTGGTATGAAGAGGAAGAAAAGGAGGCAAGCATATTTCGTGTAATTTGCACTTGTAAATATGCAAAAGGAAAATTGCTAACTCCCAAGAAGACATTCAATAAATAAACAAAGCCATCAAAGGTATAACATAAAATTTGGTAATCGTGGAAACTTTAGATATTTTGCACAACCAAAAAAGAAAGAAAAATAGAAAAGAAAACCCAGAATATTGCAAATAATTTTTTAAAACCCTAATGTCTAGCCTACGCGGTGAAAATATAATCACAACCATCCACTTATGGATGGATCATGACGATAATTTAATACACTACAACAACAGTTAACTAACTTAGGTGCACTGAAAATCTTGACTAGCAAACCAGAAATTAATGATACTAAATAATCTCTGCATCCTTGTAATGATGTCAACAGATTGTATCTTTTAAGGACTTTTTCGGGGGGAAAAACTAGATATAAAGAAGGGCTTTATGATCAAGATCAATAAAAAACCATGTATTAATAAAACTCAAGGGTACTTTGCACAAATGGAATCTAAACATAAGTATAAAAGACAATGGCTTAAAATGAGATTAGAAAATTAGAAAATCAAAACATTCCATGGGCATTTTTGGAAAAGATACAAGGGAAATCACATAATAACGAAACAGGATGTAAGCTTTAGAATGGTACCCTTAAAAAAACCCAGTAGGAATGCTTTTTGCTATCTAAGAACAAGCACTATTTACAAATGCTATGAAGGCAAAAAATAGAAAAGACCAGCTTGGCTACTAAATGTTGATAAAACTGAAGTACTTGATCAAGTAATATTTGGATGTAGCAAATTCACAGACAGAACTGGATAGTGTCCTATTATTTATGTTAAAAAATCAGATTCACAATCAAAAATAGATACATAAAATCATAAAGTAATTTAAAATTGCATACAAAAATTTATTTGTTAAATTTCAAGGGCCTGTATCTTAGATGACTCTAAGGTGATGTAGCTTAAAATTAAAAAAAAACATATACAGTAAATGAACACCCTGACCAGAAAACATAATATCAGTCTTAAAGCTATTAAAACCAAATGGAAAGTCTCTACAATCACTGAGTCCCCAAGGACAGGGGAAACAACAGATATATAATGATTTTCTATACAATGTAAAGTTGGGAATCATAAAAATCTGTAGAGGGAAAGCATTCTGTAAAAACAGGCAAAAAGCGTAACAGTTTAGGCAGTTCAATCCAGAAAACCCAAAGTGCTGGGTAAGAGCAATTGGGAAGAGATAGCTTAAGATAGTCAAGGTAGTCAAGCCCTGTGCCATGAAGGATTTTAAATTCATAACCAGGATCTTGAATTGTGCCAACTGGTAGCTAGATGAGCTCATTAAGTTGTAGTTACTGTATGTGTACTTATTATGGCACCCCCATCATTATCACTGCTGCATTCTGGACTGGATATAACTTCCAAATGGCTTCAAGGACAACTATATATATAGTGCATATAGTAATCACAATATGATATGATTATGGCATGATTATTTAAAAGAACCTCCTCATCCAGGAAAGGATACCACTGGTGCATGATGTTCTTTTGAACAATTTCTTGGCCTCCACTTCCACCTGAACTTCAAGCAGGAACTGAGAATCCAAGTACAACTCACTGAGAAGCAACAGTGGACCAGCTCCACTACCTGGGAACCCAAATAAATATAACCCCTTGGTCTATCAGGATGGGAGCGTCATCCAAATCTACATAGTATCTAGGCACTGAATTAGGATTTTGACTGCAGCATTTGGCTATTCATAGATATAGATATATAACTGGGTATAATCTGCATATTGAGGCTCGAACAGCAGATGAGCTCATCCAATGTTTAATGATAAATACAAGAGGAAAGAGCTTTGAGCACTATGGCAGCTCATAAGTGAGGGGCCATGGGCCAATCTCCCCCCATCTATCATCATGGATTGAAACTAGCCACCATGCCTTTTATCCCAAACCCCCCAAATTGATCCAAAAGATACTGTGGTCAAAGGTTTTGGAAACTGATGAGAGATCAAACAGCACTAGGATTGATGTGGCACCCCAATCCAGGTCTATCACAGGACAGCAACAAGTGAGACCAAGGCCATCTTCATACTAAATCTTCTACCTGGAACAATGCTAGCAGAAAATGAGAAGTGAATACATTCACACATGGATATTGGTTCAAAGTTGAGTCCACTCTATGACAACAAGGGCAGCAAAGTGGATTACTTTTCAACCTTTTTACTCAAACAGTGATACCATTTTGAGTATTCTAAATATTTTAAAGGAAAGAGGGACTGGAAGATTCCATTAGTGCAATACTGAATGAACAGTTCATGGGTAAAATCTTGTATAGATACTGGCTTGGAAGCTAGAGTGGATTGGAAACTGAAGAAATGATGGCTTGCCAATATTGTTAAAGGGTTTTTTTTACTGTAGATTTCAGCAAATAACAGAATTCTTAATGAGGTCAAATCCAGGATAAAGCCACTTTGATTATCAATTGTGCTGTTAACTCCAGGGAAGATAGACTGCAATTTGAGTTCTGGGCTCACAGTTCTTGTTGCAAGAGCAGGAAATCAAGTGCATCTGTCAACTTTTATTTCAATATTCCAATTGTACCACTGCCTGGAATTGGATGAACTAAGAATAACCACTTATGCCCTTATTACTGGATTATTACTATTAGCTCTACATAAGGCTCCCTTGAAAGTCATCTGGAAAATTCAGTTGATTCAAAAATATAATGACCTATGTACATAACTAAGAAGAGTTAGTACTGCCATGTTATACACATGCCCTGGTTACCATTGTGCTTCCAGTGTAATTCAGGCGGATAATAAATATTTATAAAGCCCTACATAGTTAAGGGCCTGGGTATTGTATTTAATAGACTGCCTTTCCCAGTATGATTTTTCCCACCCAGTTCAGACAAAGGACATATGAGATATAATAAGAGGAAGAACGTTGGAAGTGTAAAAGTAATAGACACGTGATAAAGCAAAAAAAAAAAAAAAAAGTTGGAGTATGATACATATTTTACAACAGAAAAATTTGAAAATGGAGATAAAAATGAAACCAGAACTTTTTCTTTTGGGTTTAATGGAAAAAGAACTGGGGGAAAAATTGGAACTTTATTATTATATATGTTACCGCAGCAAGACTGTTGTATGTACAAAAATGGAAGGACACTTCGATTCCTACTATGGATTGTTGCAAAAATTGATGGAATTGGCTGAAATGGCAAAAATGATAACTTTGATTAAAGAAAAGAATATAAATACTTTTGTTTCTGCATGGAGACCTCTTCTGAACTTTGTGCTTAATGAAGAAAAGAATGAAACTCTGCCTTTGGGTTTTACCGATTAGACTGATAGATCTTTATAGAAATGGCTTGTTCATATTATTATAAAAAAGTAAAAAGATTATTTGATGTTAATGCCTTATTTTAATGTAAGAGAAAGAGTTGGAAGACAATGCTTCTTTTTCTTATCTTTCCTACGTCTCTTTTCCTCCTCCCTGCTTTTCTATTTACTTTGTATTTCATTTTTATAATACTTTATAATTCAATAAAAAAAGGTTGACTGAGAAAGATATAACGAGAGGATGTGTGACGATGGCCATTATTTGTGTGGGCCCCAATCTTATGGAACAAATAGAAGGCATGGTGGCTGTTCCACTTGTGGTCTATCATGAGAAATTCGCTCTTTTGGAAGACCTTTCAAAACTGATTGTGTAGCATTGTAAAAAGTAGAATGATTTTGCAGTTTTGTATTGGTATAATTATATAATTAAGCTATTTATTTTGTTTTATTTCTATATACTGCCAAGTGCTCTTTGGATTCAGGTACTTGATATAGCTTATAAACAAAGTTATGTCTTTAGTCTAGATCTCTTTGACCTTTTGAACCATGACAAAATTGTTATGTTTATTATGCATTACTTTAAATCAAGAATAAATCAACATTGTTTTTGCTGCCTTTGGAATAACATTATATTGCATATTGCTCTAGAATCTCTTTGCTGAAAAATAAAGAAATCCATATACTTGAATAATCATTTATTTTTCTAATGATTTTATTCACCTCATCATTCTTTCTCAGTTTACTTTAACTTTTGATAAGCTCTCTATCATAATGCTTTTGGACTCTCAAAAATGTCTAATTTTTTTTTAGGATTATTTTTTTCCTTTCCTGCCTTTGTTCAACCTGAAACTCTATTTGTCTAGCACTGCTCTCTGCTGATGTTTTGTGGAACTACAGATTTTGAATTAAATATGTAGGCCTATTAGAAAAGAAGTGTTACTGGTATGGGGATATCTATTTTTAGGATCAATTAAGTCAATGATTTCTTGAGCTTTAACCTATATATTGAGTAAATCAAAATCAATGTGCAGAAAATGTAAAGAAAAGGAAGGAGAGGAATTGAGCTGATATACAGCACACTCCTAATCTATTTTCCAATCAGCAGCCTATTGACACCTATTGACTGAAATATTGGTTGACTAGTTCAATCAATCAATCAATCAATCAATCAGACTAGTGATGGAAGGGACCTTGGAGATCTTCTAATCCAATGCCCTGCTCAAGCAGTATACCAGAGGTCCCCAACCTTTTGGATCTCAGGGACCACTAAATTCATAATTTTAAATCCTGTGGACCACTAATATGATCTGCCTAATGACCAATCCCTGATTTAGTGCAATATAAAAAATGCAAATAACGTTTCTGAGGACCACAAAATTTTTCTCATGAACTACTAGTGGTCCACGGACCACTGGTTGGTGACACTGCCGTATACCATTTCAGACAAGTGGCTGTCCAGGCTCTTCTTAAAGATCTCCAGGGACCAACAACATCTGGAGGCAAGCTGTTCCACTGGTTAATTGGTCTCACGGTTAGAAAGTTTTTCCTTAATTCCAGATTGCTTCTCTCCTTGATTAGTTTTTATCCATTGTTTCTTGTCCTGCCTTCAGGTGCTGCCTCTTTGTGGCAGCCCCTTAATTACTAGAATACTGCTATCATGGCACTCCTCATCCTTCTTTTCTCTAGACTAGCCATATCCAATTCCTGCAACCATTCTTTGTATGTTTTAATCTCTGGGCCCTTGATCATCTTAGTTGCTCTTCTCTGAACTTTTTCTAAACTTTCAAAATGAAAATTATTGAATGAGCGTCCATGGTTCAACATCAACTGGATTTTCCCAGTTCTATTCAACACCCTAACTACAGCATACCAGAGTAGCTTAAATATCATGAATATGTTCTTGCAGAATTCAAAACATGCTCACAATTCTGATATTTTAGTGGGTCTTGTTAACCAAAACATTTTACACTAATGTTGCTGTAAGCCATTTCCTTAGAAGAAATTTAAAGTGTTTTACATAATCACCCAATAATTTTGTGATAATATTAAATTGGGTTATCATTAGAATGGTAGTTTAATTCTACAAAATGGTATAAATCACTAGTGGAGATATAGTCTTGTAAATAGTTATCAAATGTAAGCTGCATTAGTGTTGCAATAATGCAATACAATAGAAAAATTATAGTAATATAAAATATTTATGTGATGGAGATGTATGGTTTCTAAATATGATAAATAAAAAAGAAAAAATACCTGCAATTTTCAGGACTAATATTTCATGTTCATGAAACAAAAAAGGGAAAAGTTTGTCCAATATTTACCAAATGTTTGTCTATAGTTAAACTTTTTCTTTCAGTTTCATTTTTATTTCTATTCATTAATGTCTCCTCAAGAGAACTTAGTATGGAACACACATTTTATAATGTGTTCACAAATGGCACTTTAACTATACAATAACTTCATACATTTTGTTCCTCTAGACCAGGGATATCAAACTCGCATCATCACGGAGGCATCCTGAGATGTATCGGGACTTTTTTCTCCTTTGCTAAACCGGGCTATACTAGCATATGACGCATCCAGCCTGTGGGACATGAGTTAGACAGCCCTACTCAAGACCATTTTTATAACAAAGCATAATTGTTCAATATATCATTCTATGGATAGGATGTACATATTTTAGTTAGAGCTAATCTTTACATCCCTTCACAAAGAAGTCTCATTAACACTTTTACAGATTAACAGAGTTGGAAGGGACCTTGTAGGTCATCTAGTCCAAGCAGGAGACCCTACACCATTTCTGACAAATGGAAGTCCAATCTCTTCTTGAAAGTCTCAAGTGATGAAGCTCCCACATCTTCTGAAGGCAAGCTATTCCATTGGTTGATTGTTCTCACTGTTAGAAAATTTATCCTTATTTCCAGGTTGAATCTCGCCTTAATCAGTTTCCATCCATTATTCTTTGTCTGGCTTACAGGTGCTTTGGAAAACAGCTTGACCCTGTGACAGCCCTTCTAATATCAGAACACTGCTATCCTGTCTCTCCTGATCCTTCTCTTCACTAGACTAGCCATGTCCAGTTCCTGTAACTGTTTTTTTGTATGTTTTACTCTCCAATCCCCTAATCATCCTGGTTGTTCTTCTCTGCATTCTTCTCTGCACTCATAATCTTTTTTATAGTGTGGGGACCAAAACTAGATGCAGTACTCTAGGTATGGTCTTACTAAGGCTTTATAGAGTGGTATTAGTACCTCACTTGATGTTGATTGTATCCATTCATTCATTCATTCATTTATTTGATTTATATACCGCTCCCTCTCCCTAGGGACTCGGGGTGGTGCATAGCCAATAAAACATGAATACAATAAACAATTTAAAACCTATTAAAATAATTAAATAGAGGCTGTCTAAGTTAAAACATTATCATATAATTTAAATTTCAATTAAAATCAGTTAAAAACAATTAAAATATAAACAGTTAAAAATTTAGTTTAAATTAATTACATTTAAAATAGGATTAAATTAAAATTTAAAAACCCCAGGTATCAGGCCAGGCCGGCTAGTTGAAATAAATGGTTCTTCAGGGCACGTCGGAAACACCGGAGATCCGTAATGGTACGAATCTCCTGGGGGAGTTCATTCCACAGGGAGGGTGCTGCCATAGAGAAGGCCCGTACCGTCGGGGCTGTCAGACGACACCGTCCTGATGATGGAACACTGAGGAGGCCAACCCTATGGGAGCGCACTGGTTGGCTGGAGGCTGACGATGGCAACAGGTGGTCCCATAAGTACCCGGGTCCCAAGCCATGGAGCGCTTTAAAGGTAAGCACCAACACCTTGAACTGCACCCGGAAGGCCACAGGAAGCCAGTGCAGCTCACGCAGGAAAGGTGTAACGTGGGAGCTCCTAGAGGCTCCCATAATTACGCGTGCGGCCGCATTCTGGACCAACTGCAACTTCCGGATGCTTTTCAAGGGGAGCCCCATGTAGAAAGCATTGGCATAATCCAGAGGGGAAGTTACCAGGCAGAAGTGACCGTGCAAAGAGCGCCCCAATCCAGAAAGGGTCGCAATTGGGCTATCCTATGGACCTGATAGAAGGCCCCTCTGGAGACAGCTACAATATGGTCATCCAACGACAGCCGGTACATCCAGGAGGACACCCAAATTGCGAGCCCCTTCCGTGGGGGATAGAATTTCCTCCCCCACAGCCAGCGATAATTTAAGCTGGCTGTATCTGGGCACAGAAAAGCACAGCCACTCGGTCTTGGTTGCGTTGAGCTGAAGTCTGTTCCAGCCCATCCAACTCCTCACGGCCTCCAGGCAATGGCTCATCACTTCGACAGCTTCGTTGGGGTGGCCTGGGGTGGAAATATACAGTTGAGTGTCATCTGCATATTGGTGAAAACTCACCCCAAAGTCACGGATGATCTCCCCCAGCGGCTTCATATAGATGTTAAACAGGAGGGGCGAGAGAACTGACCCCTGAGGCACCCCACATATTAGGGGCTTCGGGGTCGATCTCTGCCCCCATGCCAGCACAAATTGCGAGCGGCCGGAGAGGAAGGAGGAGAACCACCATAACACGGTGCCTCCCACTCCTAACCCCCCCAGCCGCTGCAATAAGGTACTGTGGTGACAGTATCAAAAGCCGCTGAGAGGTCTAATAGGACCAGAACAGAGAAGCAACCCCTGTCCCGCGCCTTCCAGAGATCATCCACCAATACGACCAAAGCCGTCTCCGTGATGAAACCAGGCCTGAATCCCGATTGGAGAGGATCCAGATATAGCATATCATCCAGATGCTTGGGAAGCTGGCGTGCCACCACGTCTCCACAGCCTTCACTAGAAAGGGAAGGTTGAAGACCGGCCTATAGCTAGACAGCAGGGCTGGATCCAGGGAAAGCTTCTTGAGAAGGGGCCTCACCACCGCCCCCTTCAGGGCAGGAGGCAAGGACCCCTCTCTCAAAGAAGCATTTATAAACCCCTGGAACCAACCCCACATCCTCTCCCGGCTCGCTAATACCAACCAGGAGGGGCATGGATCTAAAAGACATGTGGTGGCATTCAGACCCCCCAGCAATCTGTCCGCTTCATCTGGGGTCACAGGATCAAACTCAGCCCAGATAATCTCATTCAAGACTGGCCCCTCTTCCCCATCTAGAGTAGCCCAGTCAGAGTCCAGTCCACCCCGGATCTGAGAGATTTTATCCTGCAGAAAACAAGAAAAATCCTCGGCCCGTCCCTGCAAGGGATCTTCCCGCTCCCCACATTCAAGAAGGGAGCGGGTCACCCTAAAAAGGATGGCTGGGTGGTTTTCTGCGGATGCAATAAGGGCGGTGAAGTAAGAACGCTTCGTCGTCCCTATCGCCACTAAATACTTCCTAATATAGGATCACAGAAGTGTTCAATCAGATTCGGCGTGGCTAGACCTCCAACTGCTCTCTAGGCGTCTCTTCCAGAGTTTTATCTCCTTCAGCTCCCCGGAGAACCAGGGAGCCAAATGGGATTGACGCCGGACCAGAGGCCGCAAGGGTACGACCCGATCGAGGGCCCTGGCAGCCACCCTATTCAAGTTGGCTACCAGGTCCCCCATAGGGTCATGAGTGTGTGCCTTGGGAAATGGCCCAAGCTCTGTCAGAAACCTCTCAGGGCCCATCAGGCGCCTGGGGCGGAACCATTTTAACGGGCCCACCTCCCTGCGATGGGGGATGCGGAACGGAAGTCTAGTCTAAGGAGCGAATGATCTGACCATGACAGGGGTTCAATATAAACATCTCCTAACCCCAGATCACTCTGCCACTGTTCTGAGACAAAAACCAAATCCAGAATGTGACCCCCCGTGTGAGTGGGATCCCGAATTACTTGGGTCAGGCCCATGGCTGTCATGGAAGCCATGAACTCCTGAACAACCCCAGAGGTCAGGCCGGCAGATGGCAGATGAAAATCCCTCATGACCATAAGTCTGGGGGTCTCCACCGCCAAGCCGGCTATAACCTTGAGGAGCTCAGGCAGGGCCGATGTCACATGGCAAGGAGCCAGGTATGTGAGCAGTAGGCCCATCTGAACCCTAGAACCCCACTTCACACAAAGGGATTCACATCCGGATATCTGCAAGACAGTGACTTCCCTAGGACATAGAGTTTCCTTGATAACAACCGCAACCCCACCACCCCTGCCCTGGGCCCACGGCTGATGGAAAACTCGAAACCCAGGTGGGCATAATTCAACCAGAGGGACACCCCCCCTCCGGGCCCACCCAGGTCTCGTTAATACCAGCCAGGTCTACTGCCCCCTCCTGAATCAGTTCTTGAATGAGGGGGGCCTTGTTAACAATGGACCTGGCATTACATAACATCAGCCGCAGGCCCAGGGACCGAGAACACAAACCACTCAGGGAATGGGAAGTAGTTGGGGGGTCGGAGCATGTCACCGTATGTAACCAACAGGGATGCGCTCCCCGAACTTGATATGGCCCCCTATACCTGCCATAGTTGCCCCTCCCGCCGATCGTGCTAATAAAATGCACCTCATCCCTGGAATCCCAAACCTCCATGACGTGCCCAACCCTCGGCCTGGCCTTAACCTCCAATGGGGGACCCCCAACCCGTCTAAACCACCCACTCCCTAACCCAGGTAAAAAATTAATAAAAAATGACCCGATGTATGGGCCTAGTGGGAAGTATGAATAACAAATCCATAGTCCTTAAAGTCTCTGTGCCTGTGAAAGCGTTCATTAGCCCAGCCAGCTGTAAATTGAGGTGGTGTCAGGGTTCCACACAACATCTTCAACTCAATCAGAATTCCAGAAAACGAAAGTTCAAATAATACGATTTTGAAAGATGTGGCTCAGTGTTCTGAGATGACTCTGCCAGCTTCTTTAGAACTCTGGAATGTAATCTGTCAGGTCCTGGGGATTTATATTCATCAAGATCACACAGGTGTTCTCTTACTGGTTTTTTTTTTTTTTTGCTTATTTTAACTTTTATTTTTAGTCTGTCTTTTACAGTTATATTATTCATAGGTTGGCCTATAGTTTCTTTTTGCGTGAAGACCGATACAAAGAATGAGTTAAGCAGCTGTTTTCTCTCTGTTGCCTGTTACTTCCTTGCCATCTTCTCTCTTTAGTGGACTGACTGTTTCCTTGATTTTTTTCTTGTTATTTATATGTTGGAAGAAACTTTTTTTTATTATTATCTTTGACTTTTGTTGCAAGTTTTTGTTCAATCTGAGCCTTTGCTCTCCTAACTTCATCTTTGCAGATTCTACTATCTGCTGATATTCTGCCTTAGTTATGTGAACCTCTTTCCATTTTTGTACTTGTTCTTTTTCTCTTTCAATTTGTCAGAGAGATCTTTGTGCAGCCATGTTGGTTTCTTTTTGGATTTCTTGTTTTTCTTTTTCAGTAGTATAGTGCTGGTTTGGGTTTCATGATTGTATTTTCCCAGAGTTTCCCTATCCTCATGATGCTATCTTTGTTTCTTCTCACACTCACTACAGAAGCAGTTTAAATTTTTGTTTAGCTGCTTCAATTTTAAAGTAGTATTTCCTCCTCCTTTTGACAGAAGACTTGGTATAACAACACCAGTGATAGCAACATCATAATCAAGACCAGGGAGCTATTCAATTTGTCTTGGCCTCTTGAGGCTACTACAGACATACCCCAAACCTGTTGGTCATTGAGCACTACCCTGTTACCATTTTGGCTTGAGTTTCCAACAAGTTCAAATACCCAACTTCCACAGATGAATCTACCTACAGAATGCCAGACATCCTATGATGACTTTACCTCTCTTTAGAAAGAACGTTACGACTGTTTTTAAACATATGGTTAGTGGGCTTTTAAATGAAGTATAGAATGAATTTAGAAACAACTGGTATTTTAGCAAATTTAAACTGGGAAAAATTCCCAGATTCTGTTACGTATTTGTTGATTCCATCTCAAATGAGTGCATTGCAGGCTTCCTTTCTTTCTTTCTTTTTGCTACTCCTGCAAATTCCCTAAAAGTTTTTAAGTGGGTATATTTTTATTGATTTTATTACTTATTTCATTTATCTATTCTAACAAAGCCCATTTCTGTTCATGGGTATTGTCAGCTGTGGCAATCATGTGCCCAGCACTGCCATTCTTCCACATCATTGATAGGGAAACTGGGTTGAAACTGATAGGAGTTTTGCTTATTTATCTTGTAACCCTAAATGACAGGTTAGAAAGTATCATATATCATGTAGAATATATTGGATGATTCTGGCTATATACATTCACTGTTAGTCTCTTGCAGCACTTGCTCATAGTTACCTTCAACTTCAGATGGTGCTTGACTGATGAGTCACCTTGACTGAAATGAAATCAAGTTCTCCCAAGCCTCCCCTCAACCCTTCTCCTGCACTTAATATCTACATATTGGGCTACTTTCTAATTTCCAATTCCAATTCCAAATTTTATTTGACACATACACAATCATACATGGGTACGATATGCAGTGAAATGCTTATGCAACCGCAGGTAAGTTAAGGTAGGAAGGGGGTAGCTGGGAAGGTGGGAATCAGATGCAATCATGGATCTTGGAAGGAGGGTTAGGGGTAGTTGGGAAGGGAAAT
>JAEANM010011104.1:0-15445 GCA_017656035.1 Myanophis thanlyinensis
AAGGGACGGGACGGGACGGGAAGGGAAGGGAAGGGAGAGCCTCCATGAAACCTGCAATGATGAAAATCCATCTTGGGGTTCCTTGATTAACCAACTGATTTTTCCTTTTTTTATTTTGCTCAGAGGCTAAGCATAATTGTTCCAATGAAAAATGTCAAGGTAGAGCATGAAACAATGGCTTCCCAAAAAAGTGACAGTGATCATGGATGTATGACTTCATGTCCTTGTTTTAATGCTTAGACAAAAAAAAATCAGCTATGTTTTCTCTTGTTTTCCTATATCTCAAATTCCTTCATACCCTGTATATCAAGTCAGAATTGAAGAAGCTTCCTTGGATGGGAAGCAAAACGTCTTCAAGGGAAAAACAAAGTCCAGTTGCCTTTTGAAAAAAACAAAAAACAGTTTTGGAACAACCCTGACCTGGATGCAGGAGAGTCTCCATAGACATATATATTGAATTGATTATTGTTCTGCGCAATTGATGTCTTGCTCGAACTCTTCCTGAAAGAAACCGCCTACATGGCATTTTCATTACAAATCAAAGAAAGACCAACGCAACCTGTCAACAGCTCCGTGTTCTGCCAAGGAAGAAGGTTTTTGTCTCAGTTCCCCATTAGATTGTCTCACTGTGGAACATGCTACCACTGCTATACCACATGTAACAGTAATAATCGGCCTCGTCTTCAGCCTGAAGGTTGGTGATGCTTAAGTAACCATTGTTGCCTGATCGGGTTGCCGTGAATCGGTCAGGGATCCCTTCTCCCCTGCTGCTGCAGGTATCACAGTGCACAAAGCGAGGGGCTTCTCCAGATTTCTGTTGAACCCAGCGGATATTGTTTGGACTGCTGCTGATGGCACAGGAGAGTTTAACTGTTCCTCCTGGAGACCCAGACTGGGAGGCAGGCTGAGTCAAGGTGGGTTGTGATGTGACACCTTTACAAAGTGGGCAAAAAAGAGGAAAGAATGAAGATTTGTTATATCTCCAGAACCACCATTTGAATGGATAATGTTGGATTTTTTTTTTATTGTGCAAAGTAGAGAAACTTTACTGGAGAGTTTAAGAAGAGGTCCCGCGCATACTTACATGAGAAATAACTAAGAAGTGAAAGGAAAGCCAGTGTCGGAGTCATGATGCTTTCCTGCCAAAAACAAAATATGTCTCCCTTTCCAAAAACCAAAGAATATCTACCTGAGATCCTTCTTCTGACTTATGTCCTTTTAGAATTAAAGAAAGATCCATGCAAATACAGATGATCTGATTGGTTTTCCTGGAATTGATGAGCCACCCCCTTATTAGACAAGCCAATCTTTTTGACCAGAGAATGGAAGAAGACATTTGCATAATGGCAATGTTTAAGCAGATGCTTGTATTGGAGTTTTCTGCCATAATGTGGGAAATTTAGGAGAAGGGCATATAGAAGAAAGAAGTCAGGTTGGGGACTTGAACCGGTTCTCCCAGAAAACAAATTGACATGGCTACCTTCAACGGCACACGCTCTTCTCACCAAGAGGCAGCTAGATATGTCTTGGTGCTACAATGGCCTTTTAGCCTGAAGAATAGATAAGAGTCCTTTGTGTCGCTTCCTAGTCCTATTCCTTTCCATGCTATCCGCTCCACTTTTAAACCTGAAATACTGTATCAAAACTTTTGGTGAGATAGAGTCACAGTTGTAATGGTTAAATCACCAGCTTGCAAACCTGAGGATCCTCTAGTTTGTTGCTGGGTCTTTTTCGGAAAACTCTTGTCCTATTATTATGAACTCTAAACATTGTTGGGTACAGACTTTAATGTTCCCTTTGGTGTATCTGGTATTTTTAATATAATTTTTAATGTGTTCTATAATCTAAAATAAAACAGGAGTTAAAAAATTCTTGCTAACTAGAGCGGCTTAGTTTTCTCAAGTACAATTCTTCGTTGCCAGAGGCCTTCAAAGAAACATTTTTTACAAACATTTTTTTTAAATTATTTTTATTTGGTGTGATGGTTTTTCAAATTCATGAGGACTTTTTAAAAAGTATCTAAATTACTTTTGACTTCAAAACAACTGACTTTTTTGTACTTTAGATTTTCATAAAATTCAGCATTTTAAAATCTAAAGCAGAGGTATTTAAGTTCTTGCATACTTAATTTCCTTAAACTTTAACCAGTTCATTTTTTAAATAAACACAGCCTTGTGCCTTATTTTGCAGAAACTCAATATAGAGAACCATTTCTCAAGGTTTGAGAAATCCTCTATTTTCTCACTGTGAAATAGGTGAAAATACAGGATAGAACGGAGCTTTGCCTCATTCCCACTTCCCTGTACTGATAATGCCAAAGAGTAGTTCGAATATAACATTGACAAAATAAAAGACCATTGGGAGGATTGTCCTGATGCTCTGTGACCACAGTCTGGCGGAGGATTTTCTCTCAAGTTAAATTTGACTCACTTTCGAACAGAACTGGACATTTCTACAAATGTTGCTGAACTGCAGCCACAGTTATCCTTCCTAACTGATTATGTCAGCTTGCATTGCTAAAAACTAATGTTCAATATCAGACAACCATATATTGCCTGGCCCTATTTTAAAGAATAAATTTAAATTGAGATAACAATAACAAATTTCTTCTTAAGCTGTTGATTAGGTTTTGTGTGTATTATGGTCATCTGTTCAAAAGCAATTAAGAACTTCTGATCGATGGTACCACAACTTAAGTCTTATTTTAAAATCAGGTTAAAATATACAACCACTGCAATGGTGCCCTTGGCAATTTTGTTTGTCTTATACTTGAAAGCAGATGATTGCCAATTATTTAAAACTGGTTTCATTTTCTTCAACAGCAGCAACTGGTTATGTATTATAAAGTTGTTTGTAAAACGTATTTTGTAATGACCCCACAAACCTTTAATGAAACCATGATTTGTATTACTTTTGTATAAATGAGGGATATGTTTTATGACTATACTTTTGAAATATGTGTATGTTCTGTAACTCCAGGGAAGAAGAGAATCTACTACTTTGTAAATTCGCCCCACTCCTTTTTGTCTATGGTTGGCAATAAATTATTTCTAAAGAAAGTCTTCAAATGTATCATTTAAAATGGTTTGATAACTAAAAGATTAAAGCTTCATTTAGTTGTGCATTGTGCTCTGTACATAATTTGCAAGCGTTCAAGCCATTAATACTGCCTTGTGTAAATTACTGACAGTAAATAAACAATATACATCCTCATGATGCCTGTATTTTTGTACTTTAGAAGTGTTTTTAATTAGTTTTCAATACATTTTTCACCACCTAGATTTAAGTAAACTTTAATTAAGCTATCCATATTTGATTTTAGTTTTGTGGTATGCTTTAGTGCTTCTCCATTGTGCTGAGGAACAGACTCCAAGAATGGGTTGTCTCTCCATCCAGTAGATCATTAGACTGAGTCAATCAACTTGATACCACGCCTCACTTCCTGGGTAGTCTCCAGTTTTTGGACTCTGATCAATAGACGTGTTTTCTGGAGCTCCGTGTGAGGAACGATTTATCCTTGGATTCTCTTCAACAATAGGAGAAACTAAGATAAAATTGCCTTTGTTTCTGCCGCGTGGCAGCAAACTTAAAAGGTGGGAGCCGTTGGCTTGTAAAGCCTCCACGGAGGGGGAGGGCTCCATCACAGGCTGAAATTGCCTTGTTTTGCTGGCGGGCAGAAGAAAAATTTTAAAGTACAAGTCTTTGGCTCAGAAAGCCTCCCCGGAGAGGGACGGTGCTGCAACAGGCCACAGGCCTGAAAGGCACTAGAACAAACGGCCCGAAAAGCGGCCAGCACAGTTTGTTTCTGTTCCCTGCCTCACTCTGACCTGCAGAAGAGCAGGAACAGATTCCAGGTGCTTGTAGGCTATCCCAATTCGCTTGGCTGTCCACAGTGCACCGAAGGGGCCACCAGGCACCCAGTGAGGCCCACGTGGTTAACATTGGCACTACGGTTTAGACCCAAACTGCCAGCCACATTGTCGTAACACCGAACTTTCTGCTTGATTGCCTTTTGCTCAGGGTGCCCTGGGCTTGCAACGTCTCTTCAGCAGGGGCCTAGTCAGTTGGCGCAGGCCTGACTCGAGCAGGTCACATTCTCACTACAATTCTAACAGATACATTCTGTTGCTGGGCAGAAAGTCTGTTGCTGGGCAATTATTGTAGCTGAGTTACCAATGACCTTTCAAGCTCTGCCCATCTGATCCCAGCTGCTGTCAGCAAGTCATAAGGCTTCTCATTAACTATTTTTCTAGTCTCTCAGCTCTGGAAATGGAAGGCACCTCACAACTGCATAGTGAGGCCATGGAACCAAGGCAGGGCCATGAATCTGTGCAATCCCAGCTGGGGGGAGGAAAAAAAGAGGCCCAAAGGCTCCAAATCTATCTCTAGGGCAGCCTCTGGTAAAATCAAGGCCAGGGCCTTGCATAAGTCATCAACTGAAACTGAAGAGAGGTTAGCCTTAAGCAGACAGAAGGCCATATATAAAGATTCTCTAAGGCACAGAGAAGATTCAGGACAGGGATCCTTCCACTTGCCCTCTTCCAAAGGCAATAACACCCTGTTTAATCAAGGCAGTAATCTCTACTGCACAAGGTTCACAGCATACCTAGGAACACCTCCAGAGACAGGTCCAGTATCCCGTAAACAATAGCAATAGTACTTAGACTTATATACCGCTTTATAGTGCTTTAAAGCCCTCTCTTAGCGGTTTACAGAGCCAGAATATTGCCCCCAACAAACTGGGTCCTCATTTGACCCATCTCAGAAGGATGGAAGGCTGAGTCAACATTGAGCCTCATGGGATTTGAACTGGCAGTCAGCAGAAATACTGCACTACTGCAGTAATGCACTCTAACCATTGTGCCACCGAGGCTTGTAAGGCTAGTAATCTGCTTTTTTTCTGCCCCAATAGCAGAGAGTGAGGAGGTTCCTACTCCTCAGCTTGTCATGGGTGTCATTAGGAAACAATGGCACAGGCCTAACACCAGTGACAAAGTTTTATCAAGGAGAACAGGAGCTCTCAGATACTCTCCATCTCCTGGTCATAGATGAGCCAGTTGTCTCAGTGGCCTCCCCTTCCCTTATATCAGGTAACATTGCAGAGAGTCTTAAACTGAAGGACAAGTGGGCTTAATTGGTCCTTCATACGGCTTTCTGGACTGCTGCTTAGGCAGTTAAGAGTTTCTGCTGGCTGGCAGGGAAATTGCAGTATGAGCCATTAGGCTCGTGAAGCCTCCCCAGAGAGAGGGGAGAGAGAGCGTGCTGCAACAGGCCACAGGCCCGAAAGAGCAGCAAGAAGAGGCAGACAATTTAAACAGCCAGAGCCATTATTCCATTTCCTGCCTTGCTCTGACCTGCAGGGGAGCCATCCGGGCGTTCGTAGGCCGTTCCGACTTGCTCAGTTGACCACGGCGCACTGAAGGGGCCACCAGAGACTTGGCTAGGCACAGGTGGGAGCAACCAGCACTACAGTTTCCACCACTACAGTTTCCACCTGAACCACCAAGCACATTAGCGTATTCATTGCCAGTCCTGCCTGTTTCTATTACTGCCCTGGGCCTTTGCAAGTGACTCTGCAGGACCTTGTCAGGGGGCACATGCCTGTCTCAAGCAGGTCTCTTTCAAGCCATAAGCTGTTTGACACATTATGTTGCTGGGTAGAGCAGCCTGTAACACTGAGCCACCAATTGTTCCAATATGTTACTGGGCAGAACAGGAGCTGAGCCAATAACAGCTTTTCAAACTCCTCCTATTTGATTCTACCTCTGCCAGCAGGACATAGAGCCTCTAAGTATTTCAACCCCTCAGCCTTCACATGGAGGGCAGTTCACAACTGCACAGTGACCCCATGGAAACACAGCAGGCTCAAGATCCTCCTGCTCAATCCCAGCTGGGGGAAAAAGAGGGCCAGAGGCTCAAAATCCACCTCTAGAACAGCCTCTGACAAAGTCAAGGCCAGGGTCTTATATAAATCTGCCAAGTCTGAGGAGAGGCTTGCCTCAAGCAGACAGAGGGCCTTAGTGGGAATTCTCGAAGGCAGAGAGAAGGTTACAGGTAATTTTGGTTAATGATCCATTTATCTCCTCCTCTAAACCAATGGCAGATTCTTTACAGTCAAGGCAATACTCTTGTCACCAGAGAGCAACAGAGAAACAACCTCTAGCCCTGATTCTAATAGAATGTCATCTATATCAACCACAGAAAGACAGGGAGATTCTGCTCATTCCAGGCCCCATGCAACTGAGGCCACATTTACCCTTACAGTGGCAGGAGGAAGGTGGATCAACAAGAGACATTATCTGATTTCAAGATAATGATCACAGAGGCACTTGCACAGGGGCTTGCTGGTTTACAGCAAAGCCTACACTCTGCAGCCCTGTCACCAATCTCTGCACCTCTTTTCAGAACATTCTCACAGCAGGACCCCTCTGAATGGGTCTTTTCAAGGCAGGGCCCTTGGTTTTCTGCTTCATCTGTAAGAAGTGGGGACTCTGTCTTAGGAGAGGAGGAACATACTCTGTCCTCTCTGAAGACAAGGACATCAGACCACCAGATCCTTTGGCCTTCATGGGTTTGTTCCCTCTGGACTGTTCAAGTCTTTACTGCATAAGGCTAGGTCCACAGTGGATTTAGGCACTTCCACCCTGCCTCCAGATACAGCCCTAGAAGCACATAAGACTGGAAATTTGCTGTTCTCTGCTCCAGTAGCAGAGTGAGGAGGTCCCCATCCTTCTGCTTGTTATGGATGTCATCAAAAAACAATTGCTCATACCAGGGTCCCAGGCCACACCCAACTCCAGTGACAGGAGAGTTGTTGACAAGGGGAACAGCTGTTTTCGGATACTCTCTAGCTCCCTGTGGTAGATGAGCCAGTAGTCTCATTAGCCTCCCCTTCATTGATATCAGGGGATGTGGCAGAAGGGCTTAAACCAGAGGACAAAAGGGACCAAATTAGTCCTCTGCTTGGCTTATCACACTGCTGCCTGGGCGGTCAGAGCAGCCTTCGGCGCTACCTTCTTTAACCATACCACTTTGCTGTGGATTTGCCAAATGCAGGACAGGTTGCCAGTAGGAGATACCAAGTTGCAGCAGGACCTCAGCAAGGTGATTGCTGCCACTGAGTTCTCTGCAGATGCCACCTTAGACATGGTTAAGTTTGCCTCCAGGGCTATAGCATCTTCTGTAACATCCCAACGCCTTCTGTGGCTGTGCCACTGGCAAGCGGACATGAGGACCATGTGGAGGTTGGCTTCTGGGTCCTTCCAGGGTGGCAGGCTGTTCAGGGATGCCATAGATCCCTTACTGATGGAAAACAAGGATAAAAAAGGGGTTTTCCAATTGCAGCACAGGAGGCCTGATTATTGTTACATGCCCTACCAACATAGAACAGTGTTCTGGACTTCTGATCCCAGACCTGACAGCCTGGATCTGTCAGAAGTGCTCACAGGATGCAGCAGGATACCGTGACAAGAGTGATCAGATGGACTCTGCAATAAAAGGCTGAGATATTGCTAGTGGCACCAAATTGGCCCAGAAGGGCATGGTTTGCTGATCTGATCAGTCTGTCAACTGCCAAACCATGGAGGATTACCCTGGACCAGCTTCTTCTTCATCAGGGGAGCTTAATACATCTGGATCCAGGATGGTTCCAACTGAGCATCTGGAGGTGGAGCAGCAGGTCCTGAGCCAGGACAACTTCTCTACCAGGGTGATCCAGACAATCCAGGCTCAAGGAGGCCATCAACCAATCAGATTTATGACACCACATGGAAGGCCTTCTGCCTTTGGTGTGCCAAGTCACAGGTAAGCCCCTCCCTGGCCTCAATCATCCAGGTCCTGGAATTTCTCCAGGAGGAGTTAGACAAAGGACTCTCACCAAACACCTTGCAAAGACAATGGCGGCTATTTCAACCTTACTGATATTCGGAAAGAGAGGGTCTCTTTCTCTCAATATCCAACAATCCATTCCTTTCTCCAAGGGGCTACCAACCTTAGACCCCAAACGGTTCACAGGTACCCAACATGGGACTTACTCAGGGTACCAAAGGCTCTTACCACAACCCCATTCAAATGCCTACACACCTGTCACTCAAGGTAGCTTTCCTAGTGTCAGTCACTTCTACCAGACGTGTTTCAGAACTAGGTGCATTATCTGTCAGAGAAGATCTCTGCATTTTTCACTCCAATAGGGCAGTTCTTACGTTGGACCCTTCCTTCATTCCGAAAGTGAATATCTGGTTCCACAGGGCCCAGGAGTTAACATTACTGGATTTCTGTCCGCAGCCAATTCAAACCAAGGAAAAGGCATGGCACACATTAGATGTCCGCAGAGCCCTTAAAATATACATTGAACGGACGATTCCGCTTAGAAAAACTGAGTCCCTCTTTGTGGCCTTTAACCTAGTTTCCTTGTGAAATAAGGTATCCACTACAGTGGCCTGGTTAACTCAGGCATCCATAAATCAGCCAGGCAGCTACCTGGTCTATACCATATCCCTTTATTAGGCATTATAAGTTAGATGCATTTGCCTCGGCTGATGCAGCCTTTGGCTGCAGGGTTTTGCAACAGGTGTGCTCTGAGTTGGGACCTTAGGCCTAGATAGTGGCCCACCCTCAGGACTGCCAGCTTTGGTATGTCTCATTCTTGGATTCTCTTCCTCAGCACTATGGAGAAAGGGTGTTGGTCTTACCTGATATGCTCCTTCTCATTGTACTGGGAAGAGAATCCAAACCCATCCTGTGGACAATCTGGTCCTAGGTTCAGGGGTGGTAGAATTTTTTTACAGGAGCTCTCGCAGTCAATCAACATATCTTCACTAAAAAACTGGAGACTACCCAGGAAATGAGGTGTGGTTTCAAGTTGATTGACTCAGTCTAATGGTCTACTGGACGGAGAGACAACCCATACTTGGATTCTCTTCTCCGCACAATGAGAAGGGGCATATCAGGGAAGACCAACGCCCTTTTTGCAAAGATTAAGTAATCAATTTTACATAACTCACAGGTAAAAAACACTGTGTTGATGTATAGTTCTCTTTCATACAAAGAGAACAACAATTACACTTTCTGTGCTAAGTTGGATTTCAATGCTTCACTAAAAAAGCATCAAAACTACAATATTCCTCAATTATTTTTTCTCTGCTTAAAATAAAATGATAAGTAGATGGCTTTGTCTGACCAAAAACAAACATGGAGTACATATTTTGTGGTTTTTTAATATTCCAACAAATGATTGGTGTGGAAGGATCAGTATTATAATACAGTACAAGAACATACTGTTACAAAAACAAACATGAGGAACTGAGGAATGCTGTAACACAGGGGTGCCACACTCAAGGCCCGTGGGCTGGATCTGCCCCGTGAGGTGCTTAAATCTGGCCCACTTCCAGGGCCGGCCTGGAAATAGCAAAAGATTGGCCTGTGGTGTCTCTGGCAGCCAAAACAGGGTGCCGGGTTTTGGCCTGGACAACCTCCTGCAGCATTCTGGCAGCCAAAACTGGGGGCAGGGGTGTAGGCACTCCTTTGCGTGTAGGCACTCTTCACAACCTGTTTTGGGCAGCAGGGTGCTGCAGGAGGAATCTGTCCTGTCTCCCCCCTCCCCGCAGGCCCAGCCAGCTCACAGAGAACTACAATGCTGTTCCAGTCCTCAAAGAAACCCAGTTTGACACCCCTGCTGTGACAATTTCAAAGGATTTGTTTCATACATGTGGTTGTATCTAATTAGGATATACTAATACATTTCATTTCTGTTTCCAAAAAACTGATGTTCTAATGAATATGAATGAAGTCTTACATAAAATTCCGAATACTCTATTATTCATCCATATGCCCACATCCTTGTACTGAACATAAACTAAACTGGGGGCTTTATTCCCAGATTTGGCAATCACAATATCACTGAAATTATATGTCATTGATATGAACTGTAGTGGGAAGAGCCCTCATTATATTCTCTTAAAATTCTAATCAATTTGCTCTGTTACTTTGAAGCTAAGAAATATTCTGTTTGTATCAATCATGTCAAAACCTTAGCTGCCCAATGTAATATGCTATTGTCAGCTGTGCTGGTCAGCTCTGTTCAGAAACATCCATTCTTCACTAAGTACCGATATCCTTGCACTCACAACCATAGAGATGCTGCAATGGTCTTAAGCATGAAAAAATATTTTAAGTCATTTTTTTTCAGTGCTGTTGTAACTTCAGACAGTCACTAAACAAATGGTTGTAATTCGAGGACTACCTGTATATGTGCTAAATAATATTAATCCAAATGCTTGGGTTGATTTACAGAACCAAAACCAATGACTTAGTTCACACAAAGCCACAAAGTAGCCAGCCAGTTAAGCTCAGCATTCTATAGAAACTCACCATTGTTTACTACTATGTGCAGTCTGGCCAGAGTAATTTTGGCACTAACAGACCACTCCCATCCCTGCCTGCTACAGTTCACTGCATAAGCAGCACCAACCACTTCAGATGGTTGCACTTTGGCATCGAGGGAGAAACATCCCTGCCTATGTGTACAGAAGCACTTGTGTACATTCTGTATAAAGGCTTTCCTGAATCCCAACTACCTAGGGGTGTGTGCAACACTTTCATTTCACTAAAGTCTGCAGCCAATTCCCCAAACTTTTGGTGGGATATGGCTGCCTATTGCTGCTGAGGGGTGGGGATGAGTAATGTCGAAACACTTTTTTCATTCTTTCAGAGATGCTGGCTACATTTGCACAGTGTTCTCTAATTGCAGCTAAGTGACTTCATGTTACTTTTTTGATTCAGAGAAAGCCCTGGGCTAGTTTTTGTGTTTTTTTTTTTTAAACCCACTGGGCACACCCAGCTTCCAGGATCAGTTAATGGCTCCAGATCGTGAAAATGTACTAAACTAAGTTAACTTACTAAACCTTCAGCGAGCATGGCATACACCAACAGAGCATGCCATCATGCTCTGCTGTGGACCACAAACACTTTGCCGGATATACCGCAGCTCTCTAGTGGCATGTCCAATGTCACAGTGGCTGCAAAAGCAACACTTTTAACACAACATGTTAAAACTCCCTGCCCACCTCGCTCCTTCACCTCTAACGGCACATGGCGTGGACGCTGAAGGTCCATCCCCCCACACACACCCCTCCTGCATGGGCAGCACCTCTCCTGAGGTGAGCCTGCATGTGCCTTCAGCACGTGGTCAGGTGACATGGAAGTATGAACTTTTGGAGACAAACTCCTCGGGAACCCTTTGCGCTGTGCCCAGGTTTTTCCAGCCCCATCCTCTGCTCTCGAGGTGCCAAATGACCTGCTTCCATTGAGACTGTGGCGGGGGGAGGGAAGGAGCAGAGAGGCGGGACCGGTGGCCTAGTAATGGAGACATGGAAGCAGTAGGCCAGCTGGCCACTGCGTGCATGTGTGCATAGGGTGGTTGTCAGCAACAGCAGCAACAACGGCAGCCCCGTGCAGTGAATGGGATGCATGCAGTTTGGGCGGTATCAATGGGGGGGAGGGAGGAGTGGATGGAATGTCTGCTTCCTGGAAAATGGAGTCCAGCAGGCAGGGGATAGTCTGATTTGGGCACCATTTAACTAGAATAATAGCAACTGTAATACTAGAATAACTTCAATTTTATTGCCACTTTGAATGTACACTTTTATTTTTATTTTATTTTATTTCAGAATAAAATTGGCTCGCTTCTTCTTCTTCCGGGTTGTGAACTTAAGCTGAAGACCAAATTATCCCCCTCGCAGTATGTTATGTTGCTTTTATATTAAATCGCTATAGAAATTGACCAATATATGTATGTAATGGGATTTAAGACAGACCTGAGTAAATAGGGACAGTGGAAAGCTTGCCTGTCTTAGGTGGTAGCTACCTGGATAAACATAATATAGTATAGCCTTTATTGTCATTGTACATCATATATACAACAAAATTGGTTTTAAGCCTCTCTGGTGCAATCCATAAGAAAAAATACAAACAACATAAATAGTAGAAAGAACAATCCCTATGCAAGTAATTAGGAAAAAAAGAAAAACTAGTCATACATATCCACGTGTGCGTGGAGTGATTGTGGTTGTGTTTAGGAGTCTGACAGCCCATGGGCAGAAACTGTTTTTAAGCCTATTTGTTCGGCTGGCTATGCTTCGATGTCTTCTGCCCAATGGTAGAAGTGCAAAGAGACATTGACCGTGAATCATCTCTGAGTATCTTCCTTACTCTGCCGAAGCAGCGAGACTTGGCGATGTCGTCCAGTGGTGTTAGAGAGCAACCAATGGTTTCTTGTGCCAAATTGATCACTCTCTGTAGTGCCTTCCTGTCCGCAACAGTTAAACCAGTGTACCATACTGTAATGCAGTGTGTGAGAACACTTTCTATAGTGGACTGACAGAAAGAGGTCATCAGCAGTTGTTCCACCTGATTTTTTCGCAGGACTCTAAGGAAATGAAGTCCTTGTTGGGCCTTGCCAGTCAACAGGGACGTGTTGTTTTTCCAGGTGAGATCTTGACTAATAAGTACTCCCAAGAATTTAAAAGAGGAAATCTTCTCCACACAGCCCCCCTTGATATACAGTGGGGCCAGTTCCTCTCTTTGCTTTTGGACATGAGTAATTTCAGGAAAAGAATAATAAGCTGGATCAGGCCTAGCCACCCTTCCTGTTGTGGGAAATCCCAGCCTACTGCAGGAGTGTAGACCAGATTGAGAAACTGAACAACAACAAAATCATTCAACATGGCAGTGGCAAAACCATTTTAGAATAACAGAATTGGAAGGGACCTTGGAGATCATCTAGTCCAACCCCCCAGCTTAGGCAGGAAACCCTACACCACTCTAGACAAATGGTTATCCAATCTCTTCTTTAAAACTTCCAGTGTTGGAGCATTCACAACTTCTGGAGGCATGTTGTTCCACTGATTAATTGTTCTAACTGTCAGGAAAGTTCTTAGTTCTAAACTATATTTTTGAAAGATGTAGCTCAGTGATTCTGAGATCTCATCTGCCAGTTCCTTCAGAACCTTGGGTGTAATCCATCTGGTCCTGGTGGTTTGAGCTCATCTAGTTCAAATCTTTTTCCACGGTGTTGCCAGGATAATTGCCTGGATGTGTCTAGGTGTTCACTTGAAATCACGCTCAAGGTAGAGGTGCCGTTATTTGTGATGCCCTGTCATCCATAAATTGCACCTGAGGATTGGGGAAGAGCTTTGGGAACACCATATTGTACCAGGAGAGAGTGCAAATGGAATAGGCCATTGGTGGGAAATGAGAGCTAATATTAAACTGCATCTTCAAGGTTCCCACTCTTAAAGAATGTGTTGCTTATCATGGAATTGAGAGGATTTGATATACTATCCCAGGGGTGGCCAATTATGGCTGCTTTATGACTCGTGGACTTCAACTCCCAGAATTCCTGAGCCAGCCATGTTGGCTCAGCAGTTCTGGGAATTGAAGTCCACGAGTCATAAAGGGGCCATAATTGGCCACCTCTATACTAGCCTAATTCAGAGGGATATGCTATATTGGCCTAATTCAGAGGGATATGCTAAAGTGAGTTTTAATAAATGACTTACTACTTTGCTTTCTGGAACTCCAAAATATAAACTCAGTAAAGATTTTGGCTGCTGGGTTATCCAGTTAAATTTTCAAATTTTTCCACAATCCAGTGAAATTTTGGAAAATGAATGTAAAAGCTCTCCATTATAAATATATAAACATATGAATGCACAAACAGGAGACCTGCTCCCAATAAATTATAATTTCCTAGAATGTGTTCATGGTTATAAGAAAAATAGCTAATTAAAGATTGTAATTCTGACTGCCATCCAGTAGGTATGGATTGAAAATATATAGGTTGTAGAATTATTGACAAAAGAAGTTACTAAAAATGTGTTACTCCTTCAAAACATTTTTGAAATATATGGTAGAAGAATAAATTTTGAAACAGGTTCTGAAAATTTAGCTGAACAACAGGTTTCCTTAAATTGTTTTCTTAGTTAAGTTAGAAGGATCTAATTTGCTTCCCAAAGACAATCTCGATGCACAGAATATGAGATTAGACTCATATGAAAAACAATCTCCTCACAAATCTGTTGCCACATGGCAGGTAGTTTTTGAAACCAAGAAGATTTTTAAAAACAGGTTTACAATATAGTATGATATCTATGTTATTTTTTTTAGAAAGACTTACATCAGAGATTATAAAGTGTTGGACAAATTATTATTTTAACTTTCCCAGCCTGTGAAAGTTATTTGTGGGTGTTGTTTCGAGCCTCATCTTTATTGCCCTGCTTACAGAAATGCCCACCCAGTCACATGACCCCCCCAACCACACCCACAGAACCGATAGTAAAAACAAATTGAATTCCACCACTGTGTTGGATGCAATGAATCATAGACTCAGATAATACAATAAATTATATGTACCACAGATTAAAGTTATGAATTATGCCTTGTAGGAGAATCATCTGGATATTAGTTGACAATAAACCTCAAACCAACATTGGATTTTTTAAAAAAAGTTGTGATCCGTGAACTAATTCAGGAACTACTAGACTGAGGACAGCTTGCAGCAAATCTTTCCCATGATGATCTTGTCGGAAAGCAGAAGTTAGTTATGAAATAATAGTTGGTACAGAAATAGGAAGAGAATGGAGAAGTTGATTATTGCATGGGTAAGACATGATCCTTGCTGAATAAGCACTAAGCCATGTTGCATGTCCAGGGCTTGGCTTGTTACTTATCTGCTTGCAATAAGAATCAGACGAATTTGCAAGACTTAACTGATGGCAAAGAGGAACTGTTTAAAATAATGTGCATGTAAGAGCCAGATTTCATAACCAGTATTTTCTTCTGTTTCTTGTTATTAGATGAAGGTAATTAGGCATTCTGAGGAGGCATTGAAAACAGCTCTTATCTCCAAGGACCGACAGCTTTTGAAGCTTTATGAGAAGTTTGATCCTAAGGAGAAGCATTTGCTGAATGAAGCATTTCAACCAGACAGTGCTCTTTTTAAACCTATTACTCTGGAATCTGAATCAGACTGGATCTCCTCTCATCCAGAATCCACCCAGGATTTTTCACAGTTTTATCATGACCCCTGCAGAAATTTGCCGACCCCACAGAAGAGACAGATTTACATACAACCTATTGGTAATATTAAAGAAACAGCTATGAAAGTATTAATTGAGCCGTTAAATAGCAATTAATTTAAAAGGCAGCTTTCAGGCGTTCCACCTGCATAATTGTCATCCAAACCTGGTTATTATTGGGCCAGTTTGTCAGGGTAATTTTCTCTGAACTGATAGCATGAGCTAAAGAATTCTACATACTCCCACAATTCTAAAGTGTGGGCAACGGTGGATGAGTTTTTATCTTATGTGACCTCGCACAGTCACTTCTGCCCTTGTGACCTCCCGTCTGGATTACGCCAACGCTCTCTACATGGGGCTCCCCTTGAAGA
>JAEANM010011105.1:0-15445 GCA_017656035.1 Myanophis thanlyinensis
TCCCTCATGACTCGTGGACTTCAACTCCCAGAATTCCTGAGTCAGCATCGCTGGCTCAGGAATTCTGGGAGTTGAAGCCCACGAGTCATGAAGGAGCCGTAACTGCCCACCCTGTTCTAACCTATTTTCTGACTGGAGCTCAGAATGGTTTTGGTTGTTCTATCTTGACCCAGTTCTTACCTCTCGGTCTCAAACACTGATAGTTGTTTTTTTTAATTTTAGAAGCAACCATAATAAATTCATAACTTAGCTTTTAATCCTAGTTACAATGAAAAGAAAACTCTGTTTTTCTGCTAATGGGAAACCTTAGCTTTGTTCGCTGCACCACTGGGGAGGAACGGCAACAATCTGCTTTACCTTTGCGCCGGAGCACCAGTTTGTTAAAAAGGTCTGACATCAGATCTCCACCTTGCCCAGTAGCTCCCACTGAGGAGACAGAAAAAGAGAAACCAAACACTGAAGACAGACAGCAAATTGGGGGGGGGGGGGGAATCAGGAATCTGCTGGTAAATCCGACATTGTTTTGGATGAAGTCTTCACATAGGATTGTTATACCAATCTATTCAGGCTTAGCCACGCTGGGGAGAAAATATAGACATTCTCATAAAATAGTTTCCTGGTGGATGTTCTCCATCATCTCCTCTAGACCTGCAGTACTTAAATCTGGCCCGCTGAGTCAGCCTGGAAATAGCAAAGGATCAGCCCGCAGCCAAAATGGGGCATGGGGGACCGAGTACGGCTCCTGCACAGTCTGTTTTTGGCCTGGGTGGCTTCCTGCAACATGTTGCCAGCCAAAACGGTGTGTGGGGCCCCCCATATAGCCACCTGCACCCCGTTTTGGCCAGCAAAATGCTGCAGGAGGCGTCCATCCTGTTTCCCCCTAACCCTCCCAGCCAGCTTGCAGAGAATTACAACACTGACCCAGCCCTCAAAGAAATCCAGTTTGATACCCCTGCTCTAGGCCAATGATCGTTACATTTGATTTAATCAGCTTACCCAAGGCTGCAAAAAAAAAAAAAAAAAAAAAAAAACCTGCAAAGGAGAATGTATGTGTTGGGCTGGATATGGTGCTTATACTATTGGTTTCATCATAGCATCCAAGTTTTACTTACTACCCAATAGGACCAGCCATCATTACCCTCGTGCTATGATATTCTCTAATGGTTTGGTAGAATGTGCAGAGAAAACTGGAGACTTATCATACAGAAGGATTATCAGACTGGGTGGTCTATGAAACCGGAGAAGGCATCCTACATATTTTTGGCTGATACAAGGAACCTGGCTGCAAACAGTACAACAGTGGTGTGCTAACTATCACAATAGAGACCCAGGGTGTACAATGCACCAATTGGGCATACATTTCACAATTGTACTAATTAGACTTGAACTTTTGGCATACTGACAGAAAATATTTGTTGCCTCTCAGAATGAACCATGTTTGGTGTAGTGATCAAGGGGTCTGGAACCATGAGTCCACTGTCTGGCATCCACCATCTCTGACTGAGGAAGGAACTGAAGGGAATTAGGGTCCAATAACCCCTTGAAGGCCACAAATTTCTCTGCCATGCAGTAATGCATTCTAACAGTCAAAAATGCATGACATAATGCACAATTTTAACTGCCATTCAGATGGTCTGATAGATGCTTCAATGTTTGATTCACCCTGATGAACCATGCAGTCAGATCTAAGTACAGAAAGTGGCCTAGGGTGGAAGGCTCGGGTGTACCTTGCTCCTTCTCCTTCTGCTTTTTCTTTTCTAGTTTCCTCTCCTTGACGCTACGGAGCTTGGCTTTCCCAATGCCACCAGCTTGGCGGATGGATTCCAGAAGAGTGGTCCGGCCACTTGATGGGTTCACAACTTCCTTTGGTGCTCCTTGAACAGCAGCTGTAGAAAAGTACATTCATTGCATTACCCCTAATTAGGTGCTGATGGCTGCGGACAGAAGATGCCCGCCTCCCCCTGCAAATCTGCTGTTTTGCATTAAGAGCTTCATAGTTTGAATTCTTTTATCTCATCTTTTATCAAGCTGTTGTCTATTTTCTCAATATTTTTTCCCCCTTCAGTGTTTTAGTTGGGTTCTAATGCATGCTCTGGAAAAATGGGATTTCCCACACAAAATATAATGTTCATTAATACTAACGTTCCTATGTTGAAAGCACCGGAGTACTTCCATGGTGAAAGGATTTGATTGGTGACATCACCGTCACCGTGACATCACCGTCGCCCGGGGACACCTGGTTGAGGGCTCCTGTCATGTCCATTTCAGGTTGCTCACTGAAGTGGTACCCATTTATCTACTTGTGTCACCCTTTTTCAAACTGCTGGGTCAGCAGGAGCTGGAATATGGGACGGGAGCTCACCCTGGCCTGCAGCAGCAACAGGTCTTAAACGCGAGCCTGCTGATCGTTCTAACTTCTGAACCACTCCGTCTCACCATGTTCGCTAGTGAGACAGGATAATTCTCTTAATGCTAAGTTCTCCCTGTTTGGGTCTTCTATTTCCTGTGGGACCTTCAGCTTTCATAATTAACAGCCAACCTAATTATTAGCCATTGTTCTTGGGGATGTAAGATCTGATAAACAACATCTGAAAGTCGTAAAAGTTTTGGGAAGGCTAAACTAGTGCTTAATAGCCCTGTTAGCAAGTGGAACCCGCATATTCTTATGCCTTAGGTGTCTCCAACCTGTCACGTATCAGATGGAAACACAAGGAGATGCTTAGACATCATGTGATTTTTTTTTTAACTAGCCACAGCTGGCTATGCTAGAAGAGAAGCTACTCTAGAGGGAACCTGATCTGTTGCAGAAATTTCCACCTTTTTAGTGCAGTTTCCAGGAAAGTGATGTTACCTGACTTTCACAGCAACTAAGACAACCTGATATAATGCGCTGGCTAATTAGGGGTCAGCCAGGAATCAAAAAGCTATTGGTTAGAATCTCAGTCTTTCATACATCTCCACCTTTTTTCCATTCGCAATATAACAGGAAAGGAATATCAGTGATTTCTCTTATAGGATGATTGTAAATAATCAATTAGATCGATCATGTATCTGCAGCATTTTGAACATTTGCAATGTAGCAACTGTACTACAGTTATTGATCGTTCCTTCCAAACTATTGAACAAAAAAATCACACAGCCAGTTCTTCTGTTTTCCAGAACACGTTCGTCTTCACTGGCATAAATACTTATATTGCATATGATAGCTGGCTGCTAACTCAACAAGTAACATTAAGTGAGTGGTTTCCCAGCTTTAATCCTCCAGGCTTACCAGATGGCATGGCATTGCTTCTGTCTTCTCTCATTTGAGATTCAGAAGGGGGCGGTGCTTGTGGAAGAGGAGGGGGAGGTGGGATATGAACAGGAATTTCAGGGGGAGGGGGTGGGGGAGGAGGTGGAGGTGGTCCCCCCACTTGAAGATCTAAAACAATAGACAAGGGACATAAATTAGTATTCACAAATACTATGGAAATGCTCTGCCGATCTCCAGCTATCCGCTCAACCGTTTTAAAGTTTTGGTTCCTTGACTTTCAGAACTGCAAATATTTCAGATTTGTAACCTTCATGCTTCCAAGAAGGGGACGTACTACCCTTTTTGAACATCAAAAAATGAAGAGAGTAGACCCGGGTGGTTAATCCCCATGGGAGCTATTGGCACTCCCCTGAGTAAGTTTACACGTTGTGCAAGAAACCACCACAAGTTTGATTTGCCTTAACGTGAAGCGTAACTCTAAGCAGCGGGGACTGTAAAATCAGTTCATTTGCCTAAGTGAATTTTTGTAAGCCAGAAATACCGCAATACACCGACAGCCTTGAAAGAGCAGAAAATCAACTAACCAAGAAGCGACACAACACAGCCGGGGGGGCCTTTTAGGCTATTGAGTTCAACCCCATGCTTGGTACAGAAATCCAGATTAAAGCATTTGTACTAGATGGCTGACCGGCTTCTGCTTCAACACGTTGCGTTAACCGTCTCCCTCAATGACTGGTTCGGCTGTCAGACTTACTTCTTCTGATTAGGTAGCTTTCCCAAGCATTCAGCTAAAATTGCCTTCCTGTCATTTGAAGATTATTGTTTTCTGTCTTGCAGGATGATAGATAGTGACTCCGCGACACCCCCTTCAGATACTCAGTTGTCTTTATTTGGAGCTAAACAATCAATCTCAATCTTTTGGGGAGGCTTGGTTTCAGTACTAAAAAAAACCTGTTGCTTTATCATCTGGGGGGGGGGGGGGGGAGGGGAGGGGAGAGTTTGGATCCTGAAAGATGGGAGCTCTGAACTGGAGGCAGCATTCCAGGTGCCAGATGACCAAAGCATATCGGAGAATAACTATGACTTTCTTTGATCTGGAGAGTGAACCACTATTAATACAACCAATAACTCTGTTTTCTTGTTTTGGCAGCCATATCAAAACTACAGACACACTCATACAAATCAAGGAAATGACTTGGCTCTTCCCTAAGCAAATAGTTTTATAGGTGGTGTCTTGTCTGCCATCTGGATGAATCGCACTGCTTCCTAAGCTTCATTAAAAACAAAGAAGGATTACTGTCATCTCCATACTACTATTAGCAGATGATTCACAGGGAGCATAAAAGAAAACAAGAGATACCCAGGGTCTTATTCTCTAAGCTAGTGTTAAGGAAGCCAAGAAACATAGATTTAAATATAGATTAATAGTTTGTCAATATGCTAGATCAGGGGTTGGGAACTTTGGCCCCTTTATTATTTGTGGATGTCAACTCCCAGAATTCCTGAGCCAGCTAGGAGTTGAAGTCCAGAAGTCAAAAAGGGGCCAAAGTTTGTCAGTGTATGAGAGTTCATAGACTGGAAGAGACATGACAACAAAGTCAGCCAATGAAGGGACATAGCAACTAGGTCAGCCAATGGGGACTGTTTGGAAACTGCAGGAGCCTGGGCGTGGCTCAGCTTAACTGCTCTGTATAATAGGAGAGTTCTCTTTGTCTGTATTTAGCAAGTCTGTGCTGAGCTCTGAAACTGAAACTTTTAACTCCTTTCCTCTCCTTGTGTTTGCTTGTACTTGCTACCGAATTGAAAAAGTCATGTGTTGTATTATATATAAAGAGAAGTTATTGAATTCTGCTGAATCAGTTACCTGTGTGTGCTTTCTGAATGTGATTACTGCTGCAAACTCTAACATATTTCCCCACCTCTGTGCTAGATGATAAAAAGCACAAGGATTCTTAAGCCAAAAAGGGAATAAAAAGATCAAAATATCTCCCCACCACCAATCAACACCCAGCTGAGCATAGATTAACTCCAAGACAAACATCAGACCAACAATCAAGTAAACAATACCCCAATCAAGGAACTGCCAAACAAGCCAACATTAAACCAAAGAAGCTCTAAGACCACCCTAGGGCAAGCCAGTAGCATATAAACCGAGAGCCAACCTCACTCCTTACTAGCACTGATGATGTCACCTAGTTTGGGTAATGAAACGTCTGCAACAAAACATCCAAGCTCAAAGAACGCCAAGGACCTCTCGATTCTTACTGATTATGTGAAGGTGGTTTTTAAGTGCAAATGCAGGTAACAAGCATTTGTTTCCCAAGATTTAGAGAGTCTCCCTGAGTAGAGCATCCAGGTGAGATGAAGGCAAGAGTCAGGGCAGGTGTAACATCTGGGCAGAACTGCCTCATGTGTCCCATTTACTCCCACCTGACTATGCTTATTTTCTATTGTGCCTTTCAGGAGGACTTAGTACCTTGTCGGAAGACCTCCGTGGGCTCTGTGCTAAAGGTGGGCAGCTCAGGTATAGCAACCCCAGGAGCAGAGGGTGCAATGCCAGGGCCAAGGTCAGCACTGTACATGAGGTCTGCGGCAATGCCAGGCAAGTCAGGCAGATAGGATGGCACGTCTATCTCGGGTACCTGCCCTAGGTCTGGTACATAGAAGTAATTTTCAGCCACCTGAAAAACAGGCACAGAATTAGAAACCTCCAAAAAACACTTTCTGAACTCTTCTGCTGCCACAATTAGGGTGTTTTTTTTTTTAAAATACCAGTATGACAAACACTGTCAAAGTTTTAAATGTGTATGCTGGCTAGAACCCTTATTGTACAGGTAGTCCTTAACCTACTACCGTTCAAAACTACAACGGCATTGAAAAAAAGTGACTTACGACCAATCCTTGCACTTAAGACTATTGCAGCATCCCCCGTAGTCACGTGGTTAAAATTTGGGAGCTTGGTAACCAGCATGTATTTATGATGACTGCAGCATCCTGGGCTCATGTGATCATCATTTGTGGCCTTCCTAGCTAGCTTCCGACAAGCAAAGCCAATGGGGGGAAGCCAAATCCGTTTAATTTCCACGTGATTCACTGAACAATTGCAATGATTCACTTAACAACCATAGCAGAAAGGTTGTAAAAGCAGGCATGACTCACTTAAGAACCATCTTGCTTAGCAACGGAAATTTTAGTCCCAATAGTGCTAGTAAGTTGAAGACTACCGTACCTATACATTTTTAGCCCAGGGTTTGTTTATTTATTTATTTATTATCAATATTTATATACCACCCCCTCTCCCAAGGGACTCGGGGTAGTGTACAGCCAGATAAAATACACAAATAGACAATTTAAAACTGATTAAAATTAAATTAAACTAAACTAAGGCCGATTAAATCAAGATTTAAGAATTTATAAAATCAGAACAATATAAAATACATTAAAAACCAAATTAAAACCAATTTAAAATTTAAAAATTAAAAATTTAAATTTAACATCTAAAATCTAGAATCCCCCACCGACGGTACTAAGCCAGACCGGCTTGTTGAAACATAAGGGTCTTCAATGCGTGCCGGAAGGTCTGTAGGTCCGTAATGGTCCGTAAGGGTTGAAACAAGGGGTCCTTGGTTCCCTCTGAGTTTGGTTGTTTTTCTTTGAAAACGTTTCATTACACTCGGTACTGATGACGTTACCTAGTTTGGTTCATGAAACGTCTGCAAGAAAAAACAACCAAGCTCTGAGAGCACCAAGGACTCCTTGCCACCATACCTGTATTCCGAGTATGCTCAGAGGATCCTCCTACTTTGAAATCAAAAGTAGGCTTATTGCAAATCATATGGGCTATTGGGGGGGGGGGGGACGGACTCACGAGTGTTTTGCCAAGATACGTTCGCCATCAATTTTTGGGGATTTAGCAAGAGAGAAGCATGGGGATTTTTCTTGTCCTCCCATCCTGCTTAAGGAGCTCACCAGCTGATCAATTTGCCCCCTCTTGGTGATAGAGAGGGGGGCATCAAAAAGCTTTTCTTCTCTTTCTGTCTCCAGAGCCACATGGGTCTTGGTTACTGCGCCAGCCAAAGGATCGAGAAAGACGTACTTCTTATACCTGGGGAAGAGCGAAAGAAAGAAAAGACTGTTTATTACAAAGAGAACAAAGCGAAGATGCTCAGGCAGGGAAGATGTTATTTTCCTCCATTATCAGGGTTTACCATCCTTTTTACAGGCTCCCCAGTGAAACACAATGCTGGAATAACTTTCAGCCCACGGAGATTTCCATGCACCAAACAGAGACCATTCCCAACCCAAGTCTGCCCCAATCAATCATCATTATTATTATTTTAACCGTAAAAACATGGGAGGAATCCAAAGAATTTTAAAAACCTTGCAGAAGCAGACTTCTCAGTGCTCGGTGATTGTTCTGCGAGGCTTGCTTTTTTTTTAAAAAAAAACCACATTCACTCTGCTCGTGTGTTTGGAGACTGTCATACGCGCTTTAATAAAGAAAAACTGAAGTTGACAGTTTATCCAAGGGACCAAGGCAGAGGCACAAGCCTAAAATCTAGTTCACACTTAATTAGTTATATCACCGGGGTTCACAGAGAAGGTGGCAAAAGCAATATTTTGAGAACGCTACAAAATTAAAGAGGGATTTGCAAGGGTGGGAATAAACTTATCAACCTTGTCGGTTTGCTTCCACTTAATGCAATCAATCCTGCATACCGGCTCTGACTTGTCTCCTTTTCTGCAACCTAAGAACCTTGTGTGCAACTATTGCTTTATAAAGATGACTTTGTTTAATGCTAGCCAAAATAGTCACAGGAAAGTGCGATTAAAAAAAGGAGGAATGGGGCTGGAGAAAAAAAAAATGGACAAAGCAGAGACGCATCAACAGGATCTAAGGCTTAGGCTGAGAAATAAAGGATGAGGACTGGAAACGTGGCTTCAGAGTGGCAGAATTAAAGCAGAGGAAGACGGGGAGATGCTTTAAAAGAATACCACCACACCGATGTGGTCACTCAGGGCTAACATAAAAACAAGTGGCGGCATCAAAAATGGGTTCAGGACCACATTCTTAGGATCATCTTACCCTTTCTATAAGTTGAGGGGTGTTTCTGAGGCAATTTCTTATTTTAGGCCCGCTAATCCTATCTAAAGCAGGGGTGTCAAACTCGATTTCATTGAGGGCTGCATCAGGGTTGTGTTTGACCTGGGGGGCTGGGGTGGGTGTGGCCGGGGTGGGCGTGGTTAGCTTGACGTCACTTGTGTCGAGGATGCCCGAGTGCTCTGCCAGTGAAAACGGGCTCCTGAGCTCCATTTTCAGCCGCGATGGCCTCCTGCTGCCCTCTGCCAGTGAAAATGGAACTCAGGGGGAGGCGCATGCGGACCCCCCAGCTCCATTTTCGCTGGCAGAGGGTTGCAGGAAGTCATCACAGATGAAAACAGAGCCTGGGAATCCTGCAAGTGGCCCTCCCAAGCTCTGTTTTCGCTGGCAGAGACACCGCAGGCTGGTCCTTTGCTGTTTCTAGAGCCATCCCACAGGCCAGATCTAAGTTCCCCGTGGGCCGCATCCGGCCCCCAGGCCTTGAGTTTGTTTGACACCCCCGATCTTAAGGCCTTTTACATCTTACACAACCACACTTGAGCCCAACATTTCTGTTGCTAAGAGAGATGGTTGTTAAGCGAGATTTGCCCCATTGTACGACCTTTCTTGCCACAGTTGTTAAGTGGATCGCTGCAGTTGTTAAGTTAGTAACATGGTTTTTAAGTGAATTTGTCTTCCCCCGTTGACTTTTTGTCAATGGGGGATCACAGGACCTGCAGGATACTGCAACGGTCATAAATAGGAACCAGTTGCCAAGTGTCCGAATCTTGATCATGTGACCCTGGGGAATGCTGCAACGGTCGTAAGTGTGAAAAATGGCCACAAGCAACTTGTTCAGTGATGTTTTAACTTTGAACAGTCACTCAATGAACTATTGTTAAGTTGAGGACTATTTATATTTGCTTAATTTTACTGCCAGAAACCAATGCTGACTTTTGGGAGGTACAATCCAGGGAACCTTGGGGAGCACAAATGGTTGTGACAGTCACATTCAACCGATGGATTCCCACCCCATAAGAACCTCTTCCCTGTTGAGAGGAGAGGAAGGCCAGTGGCAGTTTTTGGCTCTCCAGAAAGGAAACTTGGCCCCGAGAAGCAACTACAGGGAAGACTTACAGGTTCTCGGTGGTATTGAAGAGTAACAGGGAGCTGAGGGAACTAATGTTTCTGGGGAGACTGCCCAGGCCTTCTTCGGCATCGTCTTCATGATGGACTCTGGTGGTAACTGAAACCGGGAAGTATTTCAACTTCTCCTACAAAATTCAAGCAACAACAGCTGTCAACATCCCACGCGGTCTTTTGCTTTCATCGTTTTGATTAGGCCAGGGGTCGGAAACCTTGGCTCTTTCATGACTCATGGACTTCAACTTCCAGAATTCCTGAGCCAGCCATGCTGGCTCAGGAATTCTGGGAGTTGAAGTCTATGAGTCATGAAAGAGCCAAGGTTCCCGACCCCTGGATTAGGCATTGAGAAAAACCTAAAGCTACCAACGACCCTCAGACTCACCGCCCTGTTTTCTTTCAATGCCCTTCAGTTTTCCTGCCTCTCTTTCCTGCTGTCGAAAGGTCAGTGTAATGACGTCTCATTGCTTTGTTGTAGGATCAAACTTATTCACCGAGAGGGACCGGGGCACAAAAAAGCAGCTCATACGGTAGGCAAACCTCTTAATCCCTTGGTGGCCAACCTACGGCACGGGTGCCACTTGTGGCACGCAGAGCCATCTTGCTGGGCACACAAGCTGTCAGCCAACTTACCTCCAGGTAAGCATGCATGCACATGCGATTGTGCATGCACACATGCACAATTGCCGAGACCTAGCTGGTCTTCAGGCCTCTGCTGTGCATACGTGTGATTGCAGCAGGAAATCCAGCTGGTCTTCGGAGCTCTCCTGCGCATGCACATGAGATTGCTCATGTTGCATGAGTGCCTGCACACAGCATGCATGCATTGTACATGTAAAAGCTGCATGCATGTGCAGATGGTGCGGTTGCTCATGCGCACGTAGAGGAGCTGCACGCAAGTCCAGGTGGCACACACAAAGCGCATACTTTTCGGCACTTGGTAAGTAAAAGGTTCGCCACCACTGTCTTAATCTGTCCAGCTTGCAACGTAGGATAGTGAAGGGACATAATAATAGTAGAATAGGTAGAATTAGTGGGACATAATAGCAGAATCAGTAGAATTTCACTTGCTATTTTGCTTTTGTAAGAATTGCTTTGCTAAGAATTAGAATTGCCTCTGCCATTTGCTTCTACCAGTGATCTAACTCCTGCTACTTTATTTTTCTGTACAACCCTATGCCTGGTGAATGTAGTTCAGACATCGGGCACATACCTGGGTTGCTAGGCACCTAGCCTCCCCCCCCAACATCCATGTTCCTTGCTGCACTGTCAAAGGAAGGTTTGGACCAGGGCGGGGGGCAGAATTGAGTACTAAGCTGAAGTCTCTGAAGGTATGAAAGGAGGCCATACTTTTCCCAAGGTGTGGCTTTTCTTCCTTGCATGCTTTCTGCCTGCATACAGTAAAAACTGTCTACCCAGAATTTTGCTTTGGCCAAAATAAAAGCTGTTACTTTTCAAGCCTCTTCTTGGCTCTGTCTCTCACTTTGCATTCTGGTGACTCAAGTCAAGTGCATTTTTGGACCTTATAACAGAATTCAGGCAACTAATTCCTGCCGTTGTGGTTCTGGTTCCCATTAGTTACTGGACATCAGTTCCCTGCAATCCAACTTTTTTGCCCCTTACTACAAACCATCCAATCGCTGTATTTCCTTTTCCAAATTGATTGTTCTGGCCTCACCTCACACCCCATATATTCTCAATCTAGCCTGAACCAGGTATTTTAGAAAGCCTGAAGTCCTAAAGGGTCACTATCAAATGTAAACAATATTGAGATGAATAGATTAATATCAAAATAAAATAAATCTCAGTGTATTTGCAAGAGGCGAAGCATTTTCATGAAAGTGTTTTGTGGTCTGGGGACACGTGAATCTATAAAACTCTTGTTAAAGAGTTCACTTTAAATAGGAGTGATCTTGACAGATGGATACTTTTCGATGGATTAAAAAAAAAATCACAAAAAATATAGTAACTGCATGTGAGAGTTTGTAGCACACAGAGGATGCTTTTACTTATTTTCTCCTAATATGCAGAAAAAAAATGCCAAAAGTAAGAAACTGCAAATTACCCAGCATTAATTCTTTGAGTTATACTTTTCTGATGTGGGCCTTAAAAATGTACTTTTTTTCTGATGTAAGCTCTCCTTTTAGACATAATTAACTGCTGCACTGTACAGCATACAACTTTCAGTAGCCAACTTTATTTCCATATGTGTAGTTTCAGCAGATTTTTCAAGGAAGGAAAATTAATCTTAGCTGATTTTTTTTGCACTGCAGAGTCAAGTCAGACGTGGGGGAGGGGGGGTGCCCAAATCTGCCTTTCTAGGGAACAGTTTCCAACTTTAGCAGTTTTAAGATGGGTGGACTTCGACTTTTCAGAATTCCCCAAGCAAGCAAGCATGCTAGGAATTCTGGGACTTGGAAGTCCACATGTTTTGAAGTTGTCAAGTTTGAGAAACACTATTGTAGACAAAAGGACAGCAATGTTTGATCAATGCGTGGGTCAAGTTTCAAGTAGAAAAGGAAGAAGAGGCTATTTTTGGTGGACTCTTAAGCTCTCTGCATATCCTGTACATTAGTGCACTGAGTTCTGAGGCTAAGCTGAAATATTCATGCTACTTTTGCTGTGACTGATTCTGCTTCCATTAAACTACAGAAAAATGCAAAGTGCTGAATTATTCAACAGCAGCTTATTTAGGGGGTTTTGAGAAAAAAAACAGAGGGTGGGCCTGAAGCAGCTTCATTGGCCCTTGTCTGGTAGGACAGTTTTTCCTTATACATTAGGATCCAGATGTGGTATCCCAAGAAATTAACATCATAAAATAAATTCTCTGGGGGATGGAACGTGTCCTTGGCTAGGAAAGTTGTTAAAAAGAAAACAAAAATCTCTACAGTGTTATAGTTGCTCTTCTTTGTTGTTGGCTGTCCTACGCACCCACGGGAGACTCCTAAATATTGGAAAAACTGCCAGCTTAATTTTAACTCATCTGCTCAGAAGAATGCACTCAGGGCTTATGCATACAGAGTCCAAATCAGGAACTACAATTTTATTTGTGGAAGTTCAGTGACTGGAACAAAGACTGCACAAAAAACGAAGCATTAATTCAGAGCCGCCAATAACTAGAGATGCACAAAACAAAACCAAAAACAAAAAAGTTTCTTGCTGTGGAAGATTTATTTCTGGAAAACTGCTTGATCACACCCCAAGAGTGACTTAAGATCAGCAAGGTCAGGAGGAAAAAGGGAATGTTCCAAAATTTCCCAAAACATTTTACACACTCATTAATAAGGAATCTGAAATGTTTTCTAAAAGTACAGTCTGAAAAGAGCGTAGACCAGGAGTGTCAAACTCGATTTCATTGAGGGCCACATCAGGGTTGTGTTTGACTTTGGGGGGGCCAGAGTGGGCATGGCCAGTTCGATGTCATTTGTGTCGGGGGCACCTGTAACGACCAGAGCGCTCTGCCAATGAAAATGGGCTCCCAAGCTTTGTTTCAGCTGTGATGGCTTCCTGCAACCCTCTGTCAGTGAAAACGGAGCTCGGGAGGGTTGTCCGTGGCCCTCCCGAACTCTGTTTTTCCTAGCAGAGGAACTGCAGACCAGTCCTTTGCTGTTTCTAGGGCAGCCCCACGGGGCCAGATTTGGCCCCAAGGCCTTGAGTTTGACACCTCTGCCCTAGACTATAGGCAGGAAAGAGCTAGCTGCAAACTGATTGATTGACATTGCCAAGGGAAATGCAAACTTCCCCATCAATCCTTTCTTTACTCATATAGAATGACTAGATCAGAAAACATAATCCAAGGCTACAATTTATCCCACATCTCCCAGTGACACAGTCAGTGAACATAGAGATTGTTTGTGTGTGCAACATATAAAGAAAAGATTACTTCTGGGAGCCCTGGTGGCACAGTGGTCAGAATGCAGTATTGCAGCTGACTCTGCCCAGTCTGGAGTCTCATCCTGATCAGCTCAAAGTTAGCTCAACCTTCCATCTTTGTGAGGTCGGTAAAATGAGGACCCAGATTGTTAGGGGCAATAGGCTGACTCTAAACTGCAGAGAATGCTGTGAAGTGGTATATAAGTCTAAATGCTCTTGCAATTATTTATTTACTTATTTATGCACGTGACTGAATACCGTACAAGCATAAAAATGCAATCTCATTGCTAGGGAGTCATCTTTAAAATAGAATACAGAATAGTCCAAATGAATTCTTATATAAAGAAGGGTTCTCCCCCCCCCCCCACCCTTAATCCATGCAATACTTTTGCTGCCTGGGATCTCCTCGGGCAATTCCTGTCCTGATTCAGGACTACGCTGTCTGACGCGTAGTCCCAAAAACCAAAGCAAAGAGAAGCCTCTTGAGTAAAGAAATGTAATTATGTGTCCTCTAACTCCCATTTGACCCTCCTTACCTGTAAGGACTTCTCATCCAAGGGTCTGTGCTTGCTCTGAATTTTGTGCCTTGGTTGTTTCTGTGCCTCTGGATCCTGAGCACCAGTAAAGATGGAAGCATATTCTTGCAGCCGTTCTGGGGCAGGGTATTTGGAGCTGGAAAACACCTAGGAGGAAAAAATAAAAATAAAATGTAAGGACAGAGAACTGAAGCATGGAAAGTAGGTTGCCAGCATATAATCAAGACAGCCGGATGGGGTTTTTTTTAACCGAAAAAGAAACCTACATCATTAAGGTGCTAATACAGAAGCAGGAACTATGAATGAACTATCTCGGAATTGAATTGCTCACCTACAGAATAATCTACAAGACTCTGATACAGGTAGTGCTTGACTTAAAACCACAAATGTCCACTGCTATATAAGACAGTTTTTAAACTGAGTTTTGAGTTTTTGCCCCATTGCCTGACCTTTATGCCACAGTTAAGTGAATCACTGCACTTGTTAAGTGAATCATGAGATTGTTAAGTGAAACTAGCTTCCCCCATTGACTTTGTTTGTCGGAAACTGGTTGGGAAGTTACAAATGGTGATCACATGATCCCAGGACAGGGCAGTTGACATAAACACATGCCAGTCGCCAAGTGCCCGAATTTTGATCACGTGACTATGGGGTATGCTACAACAGTTGTGTGAAAAACAGTCCTAAGTCACTTTTCCCGTGCTGTTGTAACTTCACACGGTCATGAAAGAATTGTTGTAAGTTGAGGACTACTGTTGTATATGGCAAATGCAAGAGGGGTAGGATTCAGTTCCAAGTTCTGTCTCAAGTTACTACCAGTTTGTTAACTGCACTGAGCAAGTCAGTCTCTGGCTTAATATTCCAGAAATTTGCTAGTATAATATTCAGTGTAAGAACACTTAAAAAATACTGCTGAAAGACAAAGAGGCTCTGGAATATAATAAAACAGTGGAGATAAACAGGGTTACTACCCAATCCCCAAACTGGATCATGGCTGTTAACAGAAGGCAACAGATTAGAGCACCTTCTTTCCTTAACAGTTAAGCTACTGATTATTACTGTAACCACTTTGTATTTTGCATTTTAAAAAAACCCCAAACATTCATTCATGCCAATTGTGAACTGTGTGACTGCTCTTACAGGGAGCTTGGCCTTTAATGACAAGTTAATGGAAGCGACACCATTCAAAAGAACCATTGCAATTGGAATCCAAACCTTAATAGCCTTTTTGCTGCCCTTTATCTTCTCAATTTTGGCTTGGGCAAGGGTGACCCTCTCATTGATTGCTCGCAGCTGTGCCCGGCTGGTTTCCACTTGTTGGGAGATCCTGAGAAACAATCAATCAATGTCAATCAATCAGTTTGCAGCAGCATTTAACAAATGGGCAATGAGAAAGAGTCCAGTGGTTGGTACATAGATTAAGCATTTATTTATTTTATTTATTTATTTAGCAAAATTTATATACCGCCCCCTCTCCCAAGGGCTCGGGGCAGTGTACAGCCAGATAAAAGATACAGATATAACAATTAAAATCTAGTTAAAATTAATTAGATAAAGGCT